>JARSSU010021979.1:0-83450 GCA_029619165.1 Eurosta solidaginis
TTCCATTAACCATATCATCGCCATAATGCCGCCGTATGTTAACGACAGCAAGTGATTGATTGAAACACACAGTTAAGTTTACTGCGCCTAGAGTTATGCAATGTAGATTCATAATAATTCCATGCGCCTTAGAGTATGCTTCACACACCAGCTCACGTTTTCAAATACACAGCCAAACCAACTTTAACAATGACTCAAACATTTGACGATGTTATTGTTGTAACTTATGTAGTTAGTACGATTTACTCAGAGTTTGCATCAGATTTGCCGAGTTTGTCTGCATTAGCAGTGCTTAATGATTTTATTGTCTTTAATACTTAAGCGCGTTAGATTCTTAAACGTTAACAAGGACGAAGCAATTATCATAGACAAATACCAGCGAGCAGCGTTTGACAAGTACTTGACTACGACACAGTCATACGCACACTTATACATACATGTATTTATGTAAGCAAATATATCGAAGCAGTAAATTTCTTTGCATAGCACGATAGGAATATTTGTATGTGTGTGTTAGTGTGCTTGATTGCCTTGATTGTATGCACGGTTGTAGAACTTAAGGAAACAATAAAAATAAGATTTTACACTAAGAAATACCAGCGTTAAGCGCGATTAAATAAAATATATAAAATGCAAAGCCTGCTGACAGTTAGACAGACACAAACTGTGTTAAATTAAGTGCCGTTTATCAGCTTGAGAGCAAAAATAAATTATATAGCTGAATGTTTGTTTTTGTGTTTGAATGTTTATTGGGTTTGTATGTGTTGCTGGATTTGAATGTAAATGGCAGCCCAAAATAAAGAAAAACTCTAGCAAGGAAAGAAACGACAATCTATTGAGTATTAGCCGCTTCAGCTGAAAGTAAAAAAATGCCTTTAAGTTGATTTTGTGCCATAACTATATAAAGGCGCATACGACTTAATTCCGCATAGTACCATATATACCTTACAAGAGTGTGTTAACATGCAACTAATTAACTAGCGTTATACGTTAAAAGCAGACCACAAAGGAGCCAAAACAATATCATACCAGCTGCCAGCGATAGGGCCCTGGTAGCCCTGTAAGTCGAACCGACTCTTACCGAACTTATCAGAAAACTGCTGAGCGCCGCAATGGTCATACATTTCACATGGATATGTGAGCATCATGACCAGGTGGTTTGAATCACTTGGATTGGCTTCTAGTCACAACAAAACGAAGCCTTTTCCATTTAAGAGAAGCGGGAGCTTTCAAAATTTAGAGAGCTTCGGTTGGGGAAATATTGCTGGTTCTATCTGGGAAAGCTATCATGAAAGCTTGATGTGAAGGACAGACTTAGTAAAGTTTCGGCAGCCTTTTGTAGCTGTTAAATGCGAAATTAGCAAATGCTGGGAGTTTTCACCAAGGGTGGTCTATTGGCTGTGATATGGTGATCGTCACGACATTTGTATGGAATTTTGTCTTGATGTTAAGAACAAGGCACTTCCTCTACGGTCAAAAGATCGATTCTGTGCAGCAATAGGGGATGGTTGCAATAAGCGAGACACTTCGTTTGACGCCTACACTGGCACTGAATGCGAGACGAAACTTTGGGTTCTACAGCATCCACCAGGTAGTCTTCGGTATCTTGGTTTCGGTGGACCAATTGGTGGTGAAGGAATTTAATATTTATTTTTTTTCTTTTTTTTCAGATAGTCAAGCGTGTGATGGCTAGAATTCCAAATGGGGTTATTTCAGTGATTCCCATATTAAAAAAAAATAACCTCGGTTAGATATGAGAAATGTATATCAAATTCGCATCGGGATTGACAGATTAACCCACCACAACGAACGAATTATTTTACAAATTCTTTTGCGTTATCCAACACAGGCAAAACTTGTCAGACATCTGAGAAAAGGGAGAGAGCGCAGGTGTCAGGTTCTGCCACAATCATATCCTCTGCCATTTCCGCTTAGGATCGACAGCAAGTAACATCTGCAAAGTTTTTATAAATTGTGAAGTGATTAATCGAAAGTTGTTTAGTCCATCGCGATCAATTTTCATTAAACAGTATATCAGTGAACTGCTAAAAAAGCTTATAATTGCGATAAAAGTATTATTTCGCCCAAGACGATATTAAAAAAACAAAAAAAGATAATATTGGTTTGAAATAAGTCCTAGTATTATGTAATACAAAATATTCGCACAAGAAAGAATCCCCTCTTGTAGGCCATCTTTAACATCCGATGCGATTAGGAGTTAAAAATATAATTTATTAAAGGTGCGTATACATATTTCCTCCTCTAAAAGGATCAAAACGTGATATATTATTATATTCGTAGGCGGCAAGGTTCCTTCCCTCGAGGAAATCCGTGTAGGGAAAGGTACGCCTCCCCTTATCCAGCCCTCGCTGCGAATATCCAGCTAATATCATACAGCCGTAAATTAGGCCACAAACGAATATATTATTTCATAAAGGTAGAGAAAGACAGGAGCAAAGCTTAGAGTGGGGTCCCATCTGCGCCGCCACTCCACGTGGTATGTAAAACCTATAAAAAGGGAACCCGAACCATACGCCGAAACTAAGAACAATAATTAAAACATTCTCTCTTAGTAAGTTCGATTTGAAAAAGAAAAAAAAATATAAATATAAAAATACCCGAAAAAATATTCAACCGCAATCATAGTAATATGCCAAATTGCCTCAATAATACAGAGTGTAATCAATAGTTTCCTTATTTTATAATTTTCCTTAAAATGCTTCTTTTATAATTTAATTTCTTACAAATAAATTTTCGCCAAATGGCACTTTAATATTTTTGCATCTAAATATTGGTGTAGAACCTTAGATAATAACTACAAAGGAGAAAAATACACAAATTTATTAAAGAAAAAAAAATTTTAAATATGTAAGCCGAAACTAAATCAGTTTAAAAGCTAATTTAATGTGACGTTAGCAGCAACAACTACATAATATAAAAATTTATTCCAAAATGTAACAAGAAGCCAACTATAAAATAAGTAATTTACATAAAATTCAAAACAACCTGTTTGCGCAAACATCGTTGCAGCACCCTGTTTAATGTAAGTAACACAAACAAATATACATACATAAATATGTAAATATGTAAGTTTTTGTGAGGTAAATTAAATCATAAAATACTATAAGTTTTACTCATCATACAGCTGGATATCAACAGTTAACACATATTTTCATTGATTTAATTTCGCTCAAACTATGTTAATTTATATTTCGGTATATTATTACAAACATAAATATGTAAGCATTTTTTTTGTATATCCAGGCAATCGCAACTGAATTGAATTAAGAATGAGTAAATGAAATATATATTGTAATCATAAATGTAAGAGAATGAGGATAAATCTCTTTTTTTTTGCAATGATCATGTAGTGCTTAGCAATAAATAACATGAATAAAGAGTAGAATATCGTTTTAAAGTCTTGTGAGTTGAGTATGTAGTCGAGGATTAGTGTTGGTTGGGTATGGGAGAGTTGATGTGAACTCTCAATACTTTGGTAGGGCAGGGAGCGAGAGTAAATAAAGAGGCAAAGCAACACCACAGACCTCCTCTCATAGGTGTATTGTTTTTTTTTCGCATTACTTGGTTTCTGCATAGGAATTCTGTTTTCGGTATTGTGGCCAATGTTAGATGATATGTGTGTATGTGCAGGGTATTGCTCTGAGTTCAGAGTATCGTTGTCTGTCCGGTTTTCCTATTACTATGCTAGTTAAGAGAGTCCGTCCGTATATAAAGAATATGAGCTGAAAGCATTTTTTCTTTTTGAATGAATTTTCTGTTCGGGTTTATTCCATAAAGTGCATGAATTACTTTTTATATATACTTACGCTAGGGTGGTTCGATAGGAGCAAAAACCCCGACCTCCCGACTGACTAATTAAGCCTGGTTAATGCAAGCATGCACGCCCCGCTGCCTATTCCCTAGTGTCGGTCCATGACAAGCGGCTACTACTTAGTCTCGTTAGCAGTGTCATCGAGCAACTTTTTCGTAACATTTATCAGAGCAATAAGGATATCTCTTCATTATTAGTAATTCCTTGATATCATACGATTAAATTGGTTAGTCCCCTCCCCAAAAATGCTAGGTGTCTTTATTTAAGAAAGATGTTTTTGCGAAAACCAAACTAGCGACCAGTATTTAAAACTGTTGCAATAACTGTGTCCGTCTGTAAAACACAAGAAGAGAGATGGAATAACCTACATTTCCTTTATGCTACTCCAAATTCATTTATGGAGTGGACTTTGTCAAGGGCTGAAGTAAGCGTATCTTATTCAGGATTAAATAGAGCTCATAAAATACAGGCTTGGAATAAAATCAAATTTGGAATATAATGCAAGGGGGAACGAAAAGGGAAGGTGGTCTGATTTATCGACGAATGACGGTAGTGAAGTTTAGATGAGCTCACACAAGATATGCTCTCTATGGTAGAGTGGGATCTTCGTTTGACTACACGACGAAGACACTTTGTACATAGCGGATAGAATCGTAGAAGCAATAACTTAATAACTACGGAGTTTGAGTATATAGCAACTGAAGCGTTCAGCCAGCGCTACGCACTAAACAGACAGGAGTAACTATAGGGCAGCGGATATATAGCCGCTGTCAAACGAGAAGCAGGTAGCGAGCTGCCAGGTACAGCCCCTTAGTGCAAAACAGTGGCAGTGCCGGAATAATGGGGATATAATAGAGGCAGTAACAGGAAAGGGGTTGATTTCCTTCGGTAAGCGCCTGAAATCATATCAGTAGCACAAAAGAAGAGAACTGATAAAAAAAAGGCCGATGGCTTCAGCGATCGGCAACGAATCCCTTCTATCACGATACTTGCAGCCGCAAAAGTAGTCTTCGAAGATTAAAAGCAGTTTTATGCATATAAATACTCTTACGGCCAAATTGTGGCTTACTCTCGAAGCCTCAGGTATCGCAATGAAGTGGAGAAGAGTCTGGTTAAGATGTCAGCTTTTCACACGCCCGCCATTACCTCTAACATAGTTATATGATAGATCGATATGACTAGAAGTGGGTATTGTATCAGAAGGAAGTGTCGTGAGCTGAGGTAAAGTCGACCGCAGCATATTTCTTAATGCTCATGTACTGGCAGGGGTCATTGGTCCATTAAGAAAGCGACCGGTTATCCACTAAACGAGAAAACGAGCAAATTGTTTGTTTGCTATTCTAGCCACTAAAAATCACAGTGTTAGGGATATCTGCATTTTTTTTTGGAATGAATCCGTTTTTGTTTACGCTCAAGCCTTTTGGTACTTAGTAGGCTTTTGCAACCTGCACGCCCTCCACTCGAATATTCTTAGTCTCCTAACCCGCTGGTGTCGTCCTCGTTAAGGGTTGCTTGCTCCATGACAAAGGGTTAACGGGGGTATGCTATCCACTGTTGTCGCCTCGTCAAATGTGATTCTGCGGTACTAGACATCTTGCTAAGCACTACGACCTCTTGGGTGTCTTGAGCTGTAACTTTAGTCCGCTCACATGCCGCATGGATTTGCCGCCGGAGGTCGAATGTCTCATGTATACGTAACGCAGAGCGAACTGCCAAATCTGCTGTAACAATAAAGTTTTGTCTTCCATAGCATCAAGTTTCAAAAAAAAACAAAGATGTGAGTGATTTTACTTCAACAACGTTTGGGACTTAAAGGCGGCTCTTTCCTAAAACGGAACTTTTCAAAATTACAGCGGTAGTATCTATGTTTTGGAAAGTAACTTCGAAAAATGGGGGGCAGCTATTTGTCCAAAATATCTTAAAATCACTCATACGCCATGGCATACACTCACCCAATCATGCAACTTATAACTAATGGGCCAATTAATGGCGACTTATAACTATTTAACCATAACCAGATAAAACAGCTGATCAAACCTACCTTATGGAAATCAATGTAATCGATTAATGGTGCCATACCATATCGCTAACGCCATAACCATACCATAGTCAACCAATTGGTTTTTGCTTCCTCGCCATAACCTAAAAATATTTGAGTTGGTGAATTTAATAACTTTTGTAGATTTTATTCATTGTTTTGGATATGCTATGACTAAGAGACTTATTTTTGTGGATTATGTTTTTAGTTTTTTGCGTTTCTTAAATTTGTATAAAATTTTCACGATTTTATGGTTAAGGTATCATTAATCGATCACATTGGAGATGGTTATGGATATGGGTATGGTTACGACTATGGCGTTAGGGTTAAGTAAGTTTAATTTACGCTTAACTCCTTACACTCAATACGGAATAGTAGTACCCACTTTGCACTCACCTACACCAAGGGTCATAAAATTAGCACAAGTTTACTTAGCTGACACTTAAAATATCATTTGTGGCACTTAAGTGAACGCGTCAACGCGAAAGACTATCAGCAGGAAGATGTCAACAACCATCATCAACTCAGACGATACTCAAGAGTCATTTAGGCGAATGGCAAACACATTTTACAACAAACATATTACTATTTGTGAAGAAGGTAATTGTGCTGTTTGCAAGAAATGACTACGGAATGGTGTAAGTGGACGTTAGTTTGATGGTTTTGCTACTCTTTTGGCTGATTATTACAGTTCCTACAATACTTAAGAATTTTATGGTTGACAGTTTTGTTGCAATGTTGAATACATGGTAAAGGATCTTCATGAAACTTAAAGAGCTGGAAGTTTTGAAAAGTACCAGTGACATATACAGTACAGTCCGAATGTATTAGAACAAGATGAAAAAATTGTTTTTTCCAGTTTATCGTATCGTTTATTAAAATATTATTCACATATTTGCAGTAGCTTTGTGTATTCAACTTAGTTTTATGGTACGAAGTCATTTTTAACGAATTTTACTGAAAGTTCCATTAACATTTATAAGAAAACAGCGAGTATGTTACTTTAAGCGATGTTCTTGAAAATGGCCACCTTTTGCTCTGATGGCTGCATCGCACAATTTCGGCATTCCTTCGATGAGTTTTCGAAGTGTTTGATGTGGGATATTATCCACGCTTTGTTTCAAACAATCGCAGAGGTCAGGAAGGTTTTTTGTCTTTAGATCTCTCACACGTCGAACCAATTCTGCCAATAATGCCTGATTGTATTGCATGGCAGTGGAGTATACTGTGATACTGCTCTTTTTTCATAATTCCTCCAACTTTTTTTAGTTGACCAACTCCAACGTAGCTAAAACAGCACCAACCCTTAACTGAGCCACCGCCATATTTCACAGTTGGCACAACGCAATATGCTTGGATCTCTCATTGATGTTTCTGCGAACATATTGTTCGAATTTCTATTCGTCTGACTATAAAACTGATTTCCGCTAATCAATCGTCCAGTCAATATATTTTTGAGCGAACTTCAGTCGTTTCTGTTTATTTACTGGCCATAGAAGTGGTTTTCTGACAGCAATGCATCCAATCGTACCTTTTTTAAGCCAGCCTTTGACTGTCCTGAGCGATATTAGTGAATTCAAGTCTTCATTGATTTCAGCACGAATTGCTGATGCAGATTTCCGTCGATTTGCATTACTTATTGCATATATTTTGTAGTCGATTATTTGGTTTGTCTTTCTTGGTCGACCTGATCGTTTTCTGTTAGCATTTTGTCCAGTTTCTCGATATTTTGTAATGGCCGTATGAACTGAACACATACAGGACAGGCTGGTTGGCTGGCTGGCTGGCACGAATTCTGTAATTGAAATTTAAGTTACTTCCCGATAAGCTACAAGCTTGAAACTTGGAATGTAGTTCACAACCAGATGACAATGCAATAATAAGAAAAAATATTGCTGCTAGGTGACGTAAGGATCGAGATAATCACAAAAATCGTATTTGTGGTCCGATTTGGATCATATTTGGAACACATAATACATACAAGAATAGAAAGCGACCTATGAAAAAAATCACCGCTAGGTGGCGCAAGGATCGATATATTCACAAAAATCGTATTTGTGGTCCGATTTGGCTCATATTTGGAACATATAATAGATACAAGAATAGAAAGCGACTTATGAAGAAATAGCCGCTAGGTGGCGCAAGGATCGAGATATTCACAAAAATCGTATTTGTGGTCCGATTTGGATCACATTTGGAACACATAATACATACAAGAATAGAAAGCGACCTATGGAAAAAATCGCTGATAGGTGGTGCAAGGACCGAGATATTCACAAAAATCGTATTTGTAGTCCGACTTGGCTCATATTTGGAACACATAATAAATACGAGAACAGAAAGCGACTTATGAAAAAAATCATCGCTAGGTGGCGCAAGGATCGAGATATTCAGAAAAATCGTATTTGTGGTCCGATTTGGCTCATATTTTGAACACATAATAAACACGAGAATAGAAAGCGACCTATGGAAAAAAAATCGCCGCTAAGTGGCGCAAAGATCGATATATTGAAAAAAAGTCGTATTTGTGGTCCGATTTGGTCCATATTTGGAACACATAATACATACATGAATATAAAGCGACCTACGATGTCCGATTTGGCTCATATTTGGAAAAAAATGTTACATACAGTCCGGTAGAAATGACATCAAAATATCTTGCAGTTGGAGGAGGGACAAGCATACGTGGCGCAGAGTCTTTGGAAGGATTATATATTGAGGACTTAGATTGTAACAAATTGTCAGAAAAGTCCTTGCCGTAATGAGTCACTAAATGAACTAAATAGATTGAGAAATAATAGGCAATTAAATAAAGACTAAAAACTTGAAAATAAAATAATTTAAATAAAATGTTAAGTTAAACGGTTTTATTGAAAACAATACTTGCATGAAGTAATAATAATACTAACAGCTAGAAAATAATTAGGTAGGTCCTACGTACTAGTCATCACACACCTGATCAATCTAGGGCGTTGATCAGACAATTAAATAAAAGCGTTGGACGCGTCAAATTTCTATCGATAGTCATATATAAGGCCAACTGAACCTTAATCAGGTTATGCTACGCCTCACATTTTTAGAAATTTCACGCGCCCATTTTCTAGCTTTTAGTGTAATTATTATTTCATGTAAGTATTGTTTTCAATAAAACCGTTTAACTTAAAAATTTTTTTAAAATTATTTTATATATTGTTCTCATACTTTCCGACTGTACTGTATATATGTATATCTCGCCGTAATTTAGAGTGTTGAATAGCTACAATGATGTAAGCATGCGCGCCATATATAGATATGATGGTATATAAATTGTTATTGCTTCTTAGGTAAAATAAAAGGTTAATAAGTTATAATACAACGCTAAATATAAAAAAAAATTGGCAAAAAGTAAAAACAAAAAAACCTTTACGAAATTTGTATGTATAAAAGCACTTTTTATGTATTATCTAATATATTATTCACATAGCAACAGCGCATAATGGAGTGTAAATACAATTTCCATTTTTGTTTCTTATATCCTAATGTATTACTCCACATAATAAAACGTACAATCCTTGCGGCACGTGCCGTACTCTGCAGTTTTTGCTTCGAACATCCAGTTATCGCCACAGGATAATGCGAAGAATGCAACAAAAAGTAATGTCACTTAGTTTCCTATCTTTGTTTGGTTGGACACTGGCTAACTTGTCTGAGAATGTGACAATCAAGATAGTTTAAGTTGGCTGCTTTCAGCAAAAACATGTACCAACTACATTAGGGTGGGCATAGGGAATGTTATATCTAGTTAGAGACCCAAATTTTTCTTAGCTTTGCCGGTTCTCGGCAGTTGATAGGCAAGCACTCCGTGTAATTCGGCAATGCAAAGCTGCTCAGTGAAAATTGATCTGCCTTGCAACTGCTGTTCGGAGTCGACGTAAAATATATGGGTCCGTCTCGTCAATTTGTGGGAAATATTTAAAAAGGAGCACGACGCAGAGAAGCTCGGCCTAGACCTGTTAGGAGGTAAGATTTTGCGAAATCCTTAATTTCTCACCATTACCGTCCAATCCCATTCTCAACCCATGCCATGTCATCATCATCAACATCGTTTCGTTTCATTTTGCAACAAGCGACGACAGCTTTTCCTGTTTCGTGGTAACTTACACCAATTGAGAGCACCAAAGGAGGTCAAGTCTAACTTCACTTGCCAACTTCACCAACTCATTGCAGGTCTCCAATTTACTATACTTCAAAGCAGCTGTGTCCATTGAGGAGCGTCTTAGTCTGTTCGCATAAGATGAACCTCGCATGCTTAGTCTTCTCAATGTATCACCGCGTTTTAATCCTATTGCCAGAACAATCTTGTCCAGAATTCAGTTAAATAAATCACCAGAAATGGCGGTCGCCCTATCTAAAGCCTAGAGTCTCAGTTAAGGTTTCTAAAGCCTTGAGCTTGGGTGTTAACAGAAAGGGAATAGATTCATGGGCTGCTTTGCTAAAGAGCTCACTAAGATGAACTGCGTCTATTGTGGGTGAGGGCATACATGATTTGAGGCATCGAATGGCCAGTCACAGCCTTAGAAGGGGAGATGATCCTGTCCTTCTAGCATTTTTTCGAACGCTTACTTCATATCGCCGGACTTGAAGCAAAGCAATGAACGATATATGGCATGACTACCAGGTCTTGCGACATTAACTAATATAACCACAGTCATGGCGATCGGACGCAACCGTGCTGTTGTAGAATATAGGCTGCGCCGCCAAATATTCATGCCTGTGGATGAGAGATGATGAGATAGTAGGGTCACGCAGCAACAGCAGGGAAATACGACAAGGAAAACGAATTATTTTATGAGAGATTAAAGAGTGGGGCAACCCATGCTTCGGCCAATATATTATAAGCAACGGGAACTGCGGTTTTGGACTATCACTAAGCTTGTAGGGAACGTTCCGAAGGAGAAACTAGAAACACATTATCAATGGATACTAAAAATGTGTTTTTTATGTAAGAAAAACTATCAAGGAACGCCACACCGCAGTCCAAGTATGTAAAAAAATACCTGGGTTACACAAGCGGCGTACCCACTCTGTCTGAGTGCTCTTCTTTTATTACAGAGTGTTTGTTTGTTGGCCAGGATATATAGCATCTAGATACGGTGATTTTAATTTGCAAAAGCTTCTAACGCCTTTCAGTTTTGGAATATATAACTGAGCTTTGTACGGTTTACAATGTGTATCGAGTGAAGACGTTATTTCCCAACTATTCCCCTTCTTCTCGCGGTGATAAATGTATGTATGCATGTAGCTCGAGGGCATATTCACTACTATATGACTATTCTTTCTCTATCTCGCCGACTCGCTGGAGTCGCCTATTTGCGCACAGAATTGTGTACATGAAACTCTCTTCTTTTTCTTGGTTTCACGTTTTTAGGTCCTCAGCACTACTTCAAGTCTCCTTTTCCTTTTAGGTGGATCAAGTTCCTTAATGTAAGATGAGGGTGTTTCTTATTAGAGGGCAAGCTTTTCAGTTAGCAAAAAGTTATTGGTTTTCTTCAGTTTCTCCACCGCTTTTTGTATTTTTCAAGTGTTTTTACTCTCTTAAATGTTTTCAGGTCCATTTTCCTTAATATATTTTCGATATCTACCCACTCTTGAGTGATGCTGTTGCTGATATATGCATAGTCTGCGAGAAATGGTCCCTCAGGAATCCTCCAGTGATACCCCGATAGTACCTTCGTAGGCAGCTTAAAAAGTATTTTTAAAGAGGAGAAAGAGTGATTTTGTAATCCTTTAAACTCTTGAAGGAGATTTTCAGGTTGGTAGAAAGACAAATTTGTATAATACAATATTCATATTCAGTCTATGTGACGTCCTAATTGACCAGCCGGTTCAATCAATTCTAAAGTAGACTCCAACAAATATAATAATCTGTTCAAATAAAGAAGAAAAACTAACTGAAAAAATATCTTAAGTACCATTCTGATAAAATTACTTTTACCCGTAAATTTATAAAAAGTTTTAACGTATATCACTACGACCCCAGACACAATTAGGGCACACACACAACAGCTTACGCATTTTTGCATATTTTCCACATTACATAAAGATTTATTCATTTTGTACTGCAACTCAGCTGGAGTTAAGCTGTTGACATTTGCGTTACGTGCCTTTGAAGTTTCACGCTAACACGCCTTTGTTGCTGCAGCTCCTTACTGTGATATATGCAGTTTACTCCAATGTGTAAGCGTAAATAAATTTTTTTGCTGCTATGTCTTAAAGTCGTAAGCGCCTTTAACGATATCAACTCGTAACTTACTGCTGTATGGGTCACGGTTGCTGCTGCTCCTGAATCCTGTTGCAGTTTTTTGCTGCCTTTTTTGTTGATTTCTTGGTTATATATTGCGCGTGTTTGTATGTGTGTTCCTTTGTATTTGTCTACGGCCACACACATTTTATATCGTTATATAAAATATAGATATAAGTTTCATTTTACGATGACTTAAACGTGATTCAATTTGCCGAATAAGTCATATAAGTAAGAGGGCTTTCTGGATTCATTTTGTTTTTTTGTACGCGCAAAAAATAATAATAAAATGTTTCCCAAATTATCAAATAAATTATAAAATTAAAAATTGCTTCAAATAAATGTTTTCGTAAATTTAAAGCAATACGGGCAATCCCCGATTAACTCATACAAATAGACAACATTTGGTTAATTCGTTGTAGTTCTATAAATAGAACAAAAACAGCAACAATACCGAGTTTCTCTGAAACCGCCTTACCAACATGCATAACTTCAACACATAATTACATACGAAATATGTGGTGTGTAGAAGAATAATATATGCAAAAGAAGGCAATTCGGGAAAACTTTACAACAACTAACGCATGACGTGGCTGAATGCGTTCGTAACACTTCAACCATCGTAGGAGTGCGGGTTGAAATCCCACTCCCGGGAGAAAAGGCTTTGAAGAGATTTAAAAGGTATAATCGAAACAGCTGTCGCCTTGTCCGTCCCGATGTCACGTTGTTTAATACTGTTTTCACACAGAAACTTAATGATCTCATTTCACAATGAAATCGAAATTTTTTGCTTTCACACAGAAGTAACTGCTCGATTAGTATGAAGGATGACTTGTCAGCGAATAAAATGACAATGCTATATGACAGACAATCATGGCGGAACGATACGAGGTGGCAGCATGGTGACATACCTACAAACAAAAAAATTCCATGTACTTGTAAATTCGATGACAAATGCTCAAAATCGTACTGCGACGAAAGTTGATGTATCAAATCAAATAGAAGAGGGTTATACTCAGCTGTTCGGCGCGGCCACCTTGTATCGTTCCGCCATTCAGACAATGACATTTACTTTAACAAATGACATTTTTAAGCACTGAGCACACCAAAAACTAAGAAGCGGAACGCTGCCAACAGAGTTGCATTGTGCTTTTGACTTCATTAGGCATTCATTAGCTACTAATGAATAATTATAGATTCGAATTTTGTAGGGAAGATTGAGCTCAATAAGCGTCTTAATGTAGAAAACTGAATTTATTATTCAATAACCCGTCTGTGTGAAAACAGTATAAATTTTTCCCAAATTATTAAATAAAGCAAAAAAATGACTTTGCGAGTGTAAAGCATGCCACGCTGCTAGGGGAAATTTGTTGTAGCTGTGTAAAATTACTTATGTATGTGACTTTGTCTAAGAAGGGGAATATTAATTTTTAAAGCAAATGTTCTCACTTATCAGTTCATTGAAGAGACGGTCTATATATATTATAGTACGGAAACCCGCATTCGGACTTACAACGTAGTTTCACTTGGCTGTTGGAGGTTCTCATGACAAGAAGTTTCAGCATTTAGATATTTTGCTCATTTGAAGCGCTATGTTAATGTTTGAAACTAATGCAGTCCCTAGTTATAGAGAAATTGAATGAATCCTGAATACCTCATTGGTAGAAGCGATATCTTGGCAGCCACAACAGGCTGTTAGCGCTTATTATTCTATGATAGGGGGACATTGTAACATCTTACCAATGTTTGTGTTCTTAAATATTCCCATTATAGTTTTCTTAAAAAAGGCTCATATTCAAACTCATTTATAGAATAAACCCGATAATGTTAATAATTTTCCCACTCTCAATACGTCTAGTATGAAGTTCCTAACCGTAGTAGACCAGGGCTACCTGGAGTAGTTTTATGTGACTCGCATATACAGAAAAAGGTGAAATATTTGAGTGAAGAGAAATAGAAACTTTGATACACTGACTTACTCTCATTTCCAGCATAAAGCGTTTACTTCTACTTCTCTGGCATTAACCAATATAATATTGAAATTGACTACCAACTTGGAGAGAAGTCACAACTAAAGACCCACTAAGCCAGTCTTGGCCAAAGCTTCTTCCTCCAAAAACAGTCCATGAAAGACCTCTCTGAAGTTGGCAAGACAACTTTTACGTGGAAAAAAATTACCTATTGGGAAAATTGCCGTAAATTTGCCGTAATTATCCGTGAAACAAAAAAATTGACACGCTAACTTCACGTGAATTTGGCGGTGCACCATAAAAAAAGTTAATATAATATGCCACTTATCTACGGCAAATTTACGGCAAATTCGTGTGCAAGAATTATTTTCCTAGCTGGTCTCTAAGGTGGTTTTCTGAGGGTGGCACGCTAACTTCACGTGAAGTTGGCGTGTCACCCTGTATTTTCTAAAATATGGCCACGGCAAATTTTTTTGTTTCACGGATAAATTACGGCAAATTCACGGTTATTTTCCCAATAGGTAATTTTTTTCCACGTAAAAGTTGTCTTGCCAACTTCAGAGAGGTACCTGAAAGCAGCTCGTCTTTTTCCAAAGGCATAGAAAATTCTGACCCAAAATGCCTGTTGTATCCTTAGATATCCCCCTGTGGGTTAGGGGTTAGAATATGCCCACGGTAGGTATACCGGTCGTAAAAGGCGACCATAATACCATGGGTACCCAATCCATGAGTAAGGTGTTTTACTCGAAAGGTAGCAGGGTGGACGCGGGTATCACCCTGTGGGACCCTAGGCAAGGTCTTTATAAAAACTGCTACCGCGGGAGCAGGAGAAGCCAGTGTGATCTGATGCACGGCATCGAACGATGCTTTGTACTCAGGTCTCACCTCCTGTCCTGGGATGGCCCCCTTGTGGGAGCATCGCGGTGGCTGTGGTTTCAAATAAGAGTTCACTTTATGACACGCTCTGAGTAGACTTGTTTTCCCTTGGGGCGTGCAAGACCCAAGGGAATTCGGTCTCTTGCTTGTCACAGATACCCAAATTTCATTGAGAAACTGACCCTGAGGGGCAGATGAAAGGTTGGTCACATCCCATAATTGTGGCAACCGGAGATGCCGGTAATATATGATGAAACACGGATGAAAGATGGTGAAGAAGAAACGTATGTCTATCGTCAGCCGAAAAACAATCGATAATTGTACGAGTGGGCCGGTGCTCATCTCGTCTTTTGAGATGTTTGAGGCTGCTTTAGACTGCGTAGCGAATAGGAGGCGTTCGCAGAATGGATGGCCACATCCAAAAATGTGGCAGATTTAACGTTGTTAGATCACTGCAGTGTGGCGAGCTGCTGATGCAAAGATATTGCTGGGGCGGGGAAAGCCCCCCAACACAGGTCTATGGTTGAAAAGGTTGTCCACAGCCCTAAATTGTGGAATAAAATGGAGCGTAATTGAAGAATAATGAGGAAGATTATACAACGAAGCGAGTTATTAGAAGTTGTATACCACAGTAGCAAATAACGATGAATATGTGGGCATATATAAAGTAGCAAATAATGCAGAACAAAGTTGCATAAAACTGAATAGAACGTTTAGCTGGGTTCAGTTGCAACATGATCATAAACGCACAAGTACCTGTGACTAGCGAGATGTGTCTTGTTGCGCAAGTGGTTTAGTACCATGATTAGTGAAGATGTATCTTGTGAGTGTTTGTGTCGTAAGTACTTGTGAGCATCACTGTCTGTTGTGCCACATCAGATAGTTTTATTCACAAGGAATTATATGACGCTCTCACTCTATGGAACATTTAAGTAGCTATTCATGAGGAAAGACACTTGCGCTGATAGATTACATCGGTAGTTGGTTCACGGCGAACGGGCGTTTTTGATCATAACATGTGGTGCATAGCGTTGGAGGGAGGTGCCGCCCTCAAGCAATGTCTGAGCAAAATCAGCTCCGTCGTTAACAATGTATTATACATTGTTGTAACACTGCAGGACAGAAAAGGTTGGTCACATTCCTAAATTGCGACAAAACACAAATCTCGATCTGATTGACCTGACAATCAGATACCCGAGATTATAAAATCAATGAAAGAGGGAAACTGAGGCAAGCACGGAACTCGCGGTGGAGTTGCCGTGCAACCGGGTGCCATTACCCGAAAATGGAAGAGGAGGATGGATAGTCCTCCTCGGCCAAACCAAGGCTGGTGGACTTGAACACCCCAGCTCACCGATTGGTACCAACTTGTTGGGCCGAAGATCAACGGACATTGATCTGTGTTTTACACCGGAGGTAGGTCTACGAAGACAGGGACTCCTGTAAGCACTTATCGACTGTATCCTTAGATTTTTCTAACCAGTCCGAACTATTTCACGAGTTGGCTTAAGATCACCCAAATTTGTAACTGTCTCCTTACGGAGAAGCTTGGTGACAACATTACCGCAGACAAATTGAAAACAGTTCTGATAGGTATGTACGTTTTACGTGATGCCGACTGACATCAAAGGCAATTGTATAGGCGATTGTCCTGTGGTCTCCGAATTATTTAGTGGCAGTGCCTAGAGATGATATCCTTTGCAGGCAAACAAGCTGAGGCTAAATACCAGCCCCTCATCAAAGACTCATGTGACCATACTGTGAGAAATTCGTACCCGAAACTCAGGACTATTCACATAGGATTGGATGATACATACGTTTACTAGATAAGCGAGAAGAAGCGCTATCTAGCTAGCTAGTCTATAGACTTGTGCTAGGGTTGATGTCAAGCTTTTTTTCTCAAAAACATTATATTGACCTCGGATCTCTAGAAAATCATTTGTACAAAAGTCAGTGATCCTTAACTGATTTCGTCTATTTTTGCCAGTCTCAGTCCTTATAAAAACGGTAATCAATTTAATGAATTTTGTGGTTACAATAAAGTTTTTGATGTATGACCTTATATTTGAAAAATTGATGCTGTCCAAAGCATTGACTTCATCACTCCGTTGATACTGAAAAGAGGGCGAACACAGCCTGCAAATGTCTTGGGCGTACTGGACGATACAAAAAACCATCTCATCACATTGGTCTTTAAGCAGTGTTAACCTTGCAGGTCCTTTCTTAAGGTATTTTTAGGGAGAGGGAAATATTTTCCCCGCAAGCGGGTTTTGGCTTAATTGGCATCGCTCACTGTCGCACAAACCTCTAGAGACGTCATCTGGATCCAACTTTTGGTCAATTTCTGCACATGGACATTTTGTGATACCATGTGTCCATTGCCACACTCTACGTCAATGAAATTCTTTGTTGTAGATGTTCATTTTTGAGCTTACAATTTCAGTCTATATCTCCTTAACCATTTCAGATATTAAAATGTATTTCAAAACCCTTTTTTGAATCATATCAGGTATTGGTTTTCAGCACTTTTTTCATAACGGCGTTGTATATATGCTGACATACTTATTTACAAAGAAAATTTCGTAGTTCTATAAATAAAAAAGGATGCGAAGGACCCCTACTGTGGTCAAATTTCGAAACTAATTTTAACAAAATATTCACAATAGGTTATTATCGTATACCGGGCTATTTAAATCTTTGGCAAAGTAGTGCGGTACCACAACCTCTATTTGAAGATTTCGAATTGGCTTTATCTCCGAAATTTGTTTGATGATTCAATATTGTGTAGAGATTCCATGTTTGAGAAAGTTTAGGTGGCAGATGTAAACAGAGTGGAATTGGGCGCCAGAGTGTGTTGGAATTAGAGTAGGAGTTGGAGCGTGAGTTGGAGGAGGCATGGAAGCGAATTAGAGGTGGGTAGTGGGAGTTGGAGAGGGAGTGAGATTTAGAGTAGAATTGGAAGTGCGAGTAGGAGTAAGAAAAGGAGCGGGAGTGAGGTGGGAGTGAGAATGGGAGTGGTAGAGAGAAGTAAAATGAGAAGGCAATAAATAAAGTAGATAAATAAGGGGAATAACTGATAGGCATCTGAGGAAAATGGAATAAAAAGTAGACGGGCGTGGGATAGAAAAATGGAAGAGAAGAAACTTTTATAACACGCTTATAACAGCTTCACTTGTATGTTTGTGAGCAACGCATTTAAAATATGTTACGTATACGCACCGGCACCTTTCAGGTGGTAAGGATGAGAGCGGGTAATTGCTGGTTTTTTATAAAACAGGTCATATAAATTTTTAAGCAAGACAAAGTCTCCGGGTACACTATGTACTAAAATATAATATCGTGAGTCATACTTACATTGTTTATCAAGTATCATAAAATTAATATGGTAGATCTTATACTGTAAATCGTATGTCCTAACATGCAGGTGTGTGGGCGCGTCATCATTGCGAAATCTTCTAGACTTCCTAAAAGTTTCGTATACATATTTATTACTCTCAGCATATAGGTGCGGGAAAATATATTGCTTACACATACGAAATGCTTTAAAAAGGGAACCATAAACTTTTAGATCATATTAGTATCATAAAGAGCGACACTTGCGCAGCAGCTACTTAAAAAATAATGATAAATGTAAAAGAACAAAAACGAAAAGTTCTTTAAAAGCAATAAAAGCGAATACTGCGCACTAGCGTAAAAAAATCAACATAAAGAGAAAGCACAAAAATAGTCGAAAGCTAATATAAATAACGCGAAAATGGCTGAAACAAAAAAGCAGCACCAGGAATACATTCGCAACTATTAGCGTTAGAAATGTGAACTTACTTTCACGCAAACATGCACATATGTGTGTGCTTACATATACAACAAAGCAAAACACCTAAATGAAAGCGCACAAGGTGACGCTGGCAACGACGCATAATTGCACATAACACAATTCATAACACGCGTTTGTTGCAAAACACAATAACACCACCAACAAAAACTATGCTATGGAAGTGTCAATGAATGGTGTGCTGGATGTGCACAATAGTGCAAGTAGATAAGCGTCACTCATGACACATATTAAAAAATAAAAATTTTATGATGATACCAAATATGACGAAGGCGCAGCAAGTACAATGATCTGCTATTTGCTGTACACAGCTCAATAGTTGCTGTTGTTGTAGCACATAAAGAAATGTTTAACAGCAAGAACTAAGCAGCGGCACATGAGTTTTTTTTAGTAATAGAAAATACGACTGCCACCAGCGGATAAGGAGGTAGAATATACCCGCGCTAGTATGCCTGTCGTAAGAGGCGACTAAAATACCAGATTCAAGGGGTGTGTAGCGTAACCCTTCAGGTTGCCAGCGCAATATATAGCTTCTCCAAACCTAATTGTCAACTCCACCTATCCGCGGCGAATCCTGTTTCACTAACAGACGAGGCTCTGCGACCCCAAGCTCCTCATGGAACTTGAGGGTGGGGAGGGGAGGGATGGCCTGAAGGTTTAATGTGGCCACATAAATCGTTCCCGAGATGGTCGTGCTAGCACCTTAATGGTGCTGTGGTACCGGAGCGTACCGGATCTGTATCCGGCAAAGGACCATCACATTGATAAACACTCCCCAAAGTCTTCGGGGAGCAACCTTATCGCTACAACAACAACAACAACTGCATAAATATATGTATTGAGTAGGTGCATTTGCGTTTTCTAGTCAACTACTTTTCATGGATGTGTGTTTGTGGTGAGTGTGTGTGTTTGCGCGAGCTTATGGTACATGACATGCAAATATGATCACATCAGTGGTAAGCGAGATATTTGTGACGTTGTTTGTTTGTGAGTGCGCGTAAAACTCACATTAAATAGTTTTTAGGAGTATTGGAGTAACAGTGTAGTGGAAGTGTGAGTATTATATGTATTATAGGTATTTCCATGTAAACTTGACTAAACTTCACACATAGCCGGTTCTATGTACAGGATGTGACTCGGGATTTTGTCATCCCAGGAGCAGCTTCTTGCAGCTGGACTACTTCGTGCTCCCCCCCTCTTGCAGGAAGGTATGAATCCAACCCTGCTCGCCGGATGTGGTTCTGCTATATATGCTGCACACGGATCTATCTCAGACGGTCATACTCTTGTCAGTGTGCTCATGTGCAAAACGTGATTGCGTCGTTCGGGTGTTCTGGACAGAACCCACCATTGGTCGAAACCGCAATTTCTACAACTCTTTTGTGGCTCTCTGCTTTCCACGTTAGAGGTCGTCCCGCGGTTCGTACTTAAGCGTATTTTCGCCTCCATTTCTGGCTCACACACTCGCGTAATAAGGAGTCATCAACTCCTAGTCACCCACACACGTGCTGCTTATGCCGCCTAATATACTTATGGTTGCGAAATCAGTCCAATGCTGTTGAAGCCTTGGCCGCTTCCCTTCATAGATGTTCCGATTTATCAAAAGCAACCTTTCAACGAAACATTTGTTGCACCGTGCTAGTTAAACACAAGTATCGCCCATTAACACCAGATACAGCAGCAGCAGCCAGGCAGCACACACGACAAAACATAAGTTCTTCAAGGTCCCTAATCACCAGAATCGGAAAGATCTTTCTTCGGGAACATTGTTGTAAATATGCAACATAACTTCTAGGCAGCTATTTTCAGAAAGCATTATTGCCTCCGCGTGTATTCCACGAGCGCTGGGGCTTTTTTGATTTCATAGTGCGCAGGACAGTTCTAAGCTGTCCTTCCTAGAATTGCTCCACGTTGCGGTCTTCATGGGTAATGCCCATACTCCTAAGTGGTTGGGAGGATAAAAGAACATCCTTTTCCCCCGGGTAGCACCGAGGGCTTTCTCGCCCCTTTTGTACACTTTCGACTTTTCTAGAGCCTCAGGCCTGCTACGTGAGTTTGCTTGCCTTTGCATTCTTTGGCATATTCTCCGTAGCTCCGCGATTACACTGTTCCACCGCTATGTTATGGTTTACCCCTCCACGTTAGTTATTTTGGGCACGGTCAGACCGCGCCTGGCTGCCAACTCAGGAACAAACTTTTCATTGGTATTTCTCATCGACAGTTCTTGCTTTAAAGTCTCTTGCCATAATCAGTTTACCAGTTCACTCCCTCAGTCGTCTTCAATAAGTTTAAGGTTGTTCCTGAACGCTTGAAAAGGGGTGAGTCAGGGACAAGTAGCTGCTTACTATTGTGGTATAATTCGCAGCTGCGTCGGACGTGGCCTTGTCTGGCAACACGGTTCACAATATTGACGTTATCACTCATCATCCAGAACAGCGACGGTACCGGTGTTGTCTATATGTCAATTATTTCTCCCTTTATAAGTTCATGATGAGATGGAACGAGTTAATCATATTATCGAGAAAACCGGCACAAAAAGCAATAAGACGAGCACAATAGTGGAAAGCAAGAGTAGGTAAGTACATTCTGTTACATGGAGTTCACACCCCTTTTAAAATGAAAATTCTTTGATACGTAGAGCTAAAAGGACCAGCCATTTTGTTACTCCTTCTCCAGTTGCTATTAAATTGTTCTGGTTTGTTTTGTTCCTGCCTGTCACTCTCCCTCATTTAAACCACTAACTTCAGAACATTATTACGCACTTAATTTCCGTTTGTTTATTCTCTTGCTTCGTCTCAAATCGCTTAAAATCAAACCAGGTTTGCCTGGAATATTCCATATACTTCAAAAAAGATCTCATAGAAACTGATGGCGCACATTTCCAGCAATACTTCCTACACGCCATGCACATTCGGTTTGCGCCTGTCATTTGTTGCATTCTCCGTATTACTTACAGTTACAGCAAAGCCTTAACAATTTTCTAAATTTTCCTTCGCACAAATATTCTTCAGTTGCACTACATATTTCAATTTTATATTAAGGTTGTGTTCTCCGCTCATTTGTGGACGATGTGGTAAAGGTTATTTTGTTTTTGTTTCATTTTACTATTCTAGTTGCACATCAAGTTGTTGCGCGTGTGGCTGTCAACTGCCAGCTGCATCATAAACGTTGTAAGTAAAAATTGGCGAAAAGATGCACAACGCACTTTAGTGGTGTGACGAGTGTGCGTGTATGTGTGTGTGGTGGCTACAATGCACAAGCACTCATGCATAAATGAAAATGTGCCTAATAGCCAAACTCATTCACTTTTAAGTATGTAGTTTTTTTGTTTTGTGTTTTATTGAAATGCATTGTTTTTTTTTGTGTGCGTTTCACATGCTCATGTGTGCTACGTGTGTTTACGTGCTTCCATGAAAGGTGTTCAACGTGCCAGCTAACGACAGAATTTTATTGTACCATTTTTTTACAGCAAAGCGTCTCATGTAGTTTTTTTGTTTTTTTTGTAGTTCTTCGCGTTTCCTTTTACATTAAAAATTGTTTAACTAGTTTTTACACAATTCACACTTAGCGCTTCCCCTTGTTGTGAGGCATGCGGTTTTTTCGCAATATGCAAGCATGCATGCAAAAACCCATTAACGCGCTTTTGTGTAATAGTGTTTGTGTATATGTATGTGTGTGTATAAAACACAAACGAAATTTTTAGTAAACAAGTTTGCATGTTGATTATGATTTAATTATGTGGTTGTTATTTATACCCTTTTTTATTCTTGTTTTCTATTGTATTGTATTGGCTTTGCATGGTATTTAATTTATTAATTTATAGTTGTTGTGGTTAAGTTTTTAAATTCTTCTGGTTGTTTACCTTTATGGTTTGCGCATAACAGGGGGCTTATGGTTTCAATTATTTAACCTTGCGATATTGCAAAAAAATGCGGCTAAAGTTGCTCATACGCCGTGGAGTGCAAAAGTAGATTGAGTGATTTTATTCGAACTTAATTTTCAACTGCTTTGAGTTCTAAAACTAGTGCAAGTAGATTTTAAGTCATTAACTGCCACAAAACTAATTTTTCCGTCGAACTAGCCTCGCCAGTCGCACTTCGCTGCCACTAACTGGCACCAATTGGAAACACCAAAGTAATTTAAGCGTTTCCTACCAGATATCTCGAAGCGATTTTTTCCACAGCGGGCTCTGAAAGCCTTCTCATTATCCTTCATTCGTCTAGCTAATGTAGTCACTGTATTTTAATTCGCTGGCCCCTGCTGTTTGCCGGCTGCATAGGTTCCGTAGGACTCATCATCAATCGTCCTTGCTTCGCGCCTTACCTTCACCTTAAATCTTTCGAAGACTTTTTTCCCCAATACTACCAGAATCATCCATTTGATATTTTCGTCGTCTACGCTTCTGCACCATATAGCAGGACAAATACGATAGGTGACTGGTAGAAAATCAGTTTCGTTTGCTTCCTTTCCAGTAAGGCAGCTGTTTTCAACATGGATTTAAATGCAATAATCAGGTGATTCCGTGTAGTTTGTACTTCGTGCAGATCCTTCTTTCAGTGGAATGGGACAAGAATATTCGAATTCCAATCAAACACACGTCCAGCCGTACTTTGCATAAGAGTTGATGCATACGTCCTTCCAACACCTCGCGCAGTATTTGAATAGATCCGCGAACAATACGTGGAGGGAAACATTAGTTCCATCATCATCGATTGCGGGCTCGGTTTTGTCATCTTCTCTGGGCGTTTCATCGCTGTCTCCATTTAGGAGGACAAAGAAGTTACTCCCCCCGCACAATCCAAATATTCACTGAAAATAAGTTACTTTGTCGACGTTTTCGTTGTTAAATAAGTTTTCCCCGGTTTTAAACCTTTCGCCCGTTGTTGACTATTTTGATAAAATTTGTAGACTGTAGTCCTTTCAGCTAGCAGCTAGAGTTTCTATGTACTCATTGTTGTCGTTGTTGTTGTTGTGTTTGTTTTTGTTGTTGTTGTAGCAGTGCACGGTTGATGATATGGAAGAGAGGTAACATAGCCAGGCTGCCTCAAAGACATTTGGATTCAACTTGATATAATCAGATATCGTGTGAATGTGTTGTTCATCTCTGTGTTCATAGAGCATCTCATTGTAGCCACGAAAGGGAGATAATTAAATGAATGAAGTCATAAACTCTGTGCGATCCCAACGGTGGTTTCTCTAAGAAAAAGTCCCTGAATAAACTATGAAGATAACGAAACGACTGTGGACTAAGAGGGACGATTACAAGGAGTCAAGTGGTCAACAACGGAACAAAGCAAGCTTCTCCTTAAACGTAAATAGATCTGCAATGCTATTACGTACAGGCGTAGTCACAGCTCAAGGTGGTATTGCACCAATCCTTCGACAATGACGTTTATCAATAAACTTCACCTGTAAAGGCTGTCAGGATTCATTTCATAACATTCTCGGCCGATGTTCAGAACTGCAAACAAGTTGACTAATATTCCGGGGCGCCTGATTTTTGGAATGACTGGCGGTGTTAAGAAAGGGTGATCTTTCGCTACTTTGAGTTCTCAACGTTCATTAGGAAAGTGGTTTGTTGAGGATTATGTATTAAGTATCTGGTTGGACAAATGTGCCCATACCCGACATTCACCGGAGGTATGCATGATGGACGAAATGATCCACGCCCTACAAGCCGCACTTTCCTGCTGATGGCCATCGAGTGGAACAAGCCTTTCGTAGGTTCATTGAATCCGCTTATTCTCACTGGAAAAGTTCCAGAAATCTTTCCAAATTTCCCATAAGGACGAACTCGACGAAGCAATATAAACTTTTGAGACAGCAATCCTCAATTCAGGTAAGTTAACTTACCTTCAGACAGCTCATGGATAAATACAATCACGTGTAATGGGAAGAACGTCTAAAGAACTGTTGCCTTTCTGCTGGTCTTAGCAACGGTGAGCAGTAAAATTTCTCCAAAATCCGAAAAAAGAGCAATGACAAAACATGCAACGACTTTGGCGATAAGTTGCTGTAGGGTGAGAAGAAATGCATGAGCGCTTAATAGAGGCCATACGTAATACATTTCTCAGTTGACATATCCAAGCGGCATGCTAACAGTGACATACATAAACATAAGCACAGAGCATCTCTCTTTACCTTAACCGCCAAGGAGAGAGAAGCTATCCAACATGCCAAAAAATTCAAAGTAGTAGACTCGGAATTATAGCTCAAATAAATTTCTGATTGAAGCAAGAACCATACAGGACTTGGGAGGGACCAGCCTTCCACTTTGTTTAAAAAGGTGAGTCAAAAACTCTTAAACTAGTCCGCATGCACCGGACAAGTTTAGGAACGCAATATGAAAAATAAGAAGAAAGCTACAAGGGGCACCTCAGTGTGGTATCCTGTCCCTAATTCTATATAATTTCTAGTAATTGAAGCTTTCTTCCTCACCAAAAGGGGCTACCATTGTCTTTGGGGCGGGAAAACAATGCTTGGCGCGATTTACCTTCGAGGAGGTTTAGGACGAGCTTCGCTTCCAACTAGCATTGTGCTCCTTTTAATTTTCCCTTCAAATGGCCGGGGCGGGACCTACATATTTTATGCCGACTTCGAACGGCATCTGCAAGGTAAACGAATTTTTACTGAGAAGCTTTCAATAGCATAAATACACTCGGAGTGTTTGCCAAATCACTTCCGAGGAGTGGGAATCGCAAAAGGTTTTTTCTAATTTTTAATTTCACTTTGCCCGAGAGTTGAATCCAGGACCTCTTTGTGGTAGGCGAGCACGCTACGATCACAGAATAGCGGCCACTGACGACTGCACTATATAGGAACTAGTCCTAGTCCTTCTAGAAGTTAGCTATATTTATAAACAAACAGCTATCTCCATAGTCTTTCCAGTTTTCTCACCTTGAGTAATTTTGGACTATCTACGAATAATCTCCCGGTGACCTAATTTACGACAAATTTTATATGCAAATTTTTCTCGATTATATTCATTTTGATTTTTTTTCACACAGCATACATCCTTGCTTGTATTAAAAAAATCTCAGTGTAATAACGCTTTGCATTTAAAGCTCTTGGATTATATTTTATGGTTTACAATCTTATGAAAAATTAACGAATAACTATTGAGCGTATCGATATCATAACACAACTGCAAAATTACATCACGTCATCTTAGCGCTCAGACGAAAAAGCTATATATTTATTCCTCCACCCATTTACATATGCATTCCAGTCAATATCGATATTTACACCTCTTCACTGATTTTCATTTGGTGGCATGTAAAATTATGACGTTTCATAATATATGAACGTATCTTTGTGTCAAAACGCGCTAAAACAAACATGCACCATATGAGCATTCATAAATACAGTGCAAGTACAAAAACAATAACAGCATTAATTCATGCCACTTGCTTCATGCAACGTCGCTCACCTACGCATACACTACCACTCACATGCCACTTGTTAAAACCACAAATGTGCATGTTTGCATATGCACGATGAGCACATGTCGCCATCGCACCTCACATATATAAATACAGAAATACGTACTTACATTTGCAACTGTAAATCTTTCAACACTCAATATTTACAAGCATTCATATCTATCACTTAAAATAAATCTGCACTCGCTAGTGAAGCCCTCTGCTTTACTAATAAAGAGCGTTAGCTGTAGAGAAAGCCGATTGACTGGTTGCATGAAAATGCATGAGAGCGCGAATGATAAATGAATGAGTGTATGTGTGGGTGAGCCTACGACTAATGTCGCCTACTCGTATAGATTTTTTTTACACATATTTGTATGGATTGTGTCTGTAAGTGTATTTGTGCTTCTCTATGCAAATGAATAAATGCAATAATCTCGATTAAGTGCGAAAACAAAAGGTGAGCTACGGTGCGATGTTGAAGTAGCGTCGTGAGTATATGGGAATACATAAGGGTAATTCCACCAAAAATTTATTCAATTTACGTTGTAATATTGTGTTATGAAGCAAACTCCAAGTAGCTCTTAAGAAGGGTTTTGTCAAAGGCTTAGGATGCAATCAGTCAATCTAGGGTCAATACACAGAAATACGCACTACTTGAGGTGCTGGCAGGACAGCAGCTATCCAAGCCAAAATATAACGAAATCTAGAGCGAGATAGTTTCTCTTGTAGGTATAGATGTGTATCGCTGATATATATACAAGATATCGATTTGTTATCGAATTTTTATAAATCTGCTATAGGTAGTAAAGGTTATCGATGAGACATTTTTTATAGATTTAATTGCCGAGTTTCTTATCGGTTAACTGTCGTAAAATTATCGTATTTAACCGGGCTATTAGCTATGAGTTATCAAAAAAATTATGATTTTTTATCGAAAAGTTATTAATTTATTACCACAGTAATAATACTTGCTTCCGGCATCTGATTGTTTTGTTATCGAAAAGTTATCGATTTCTTGTCGATATGTTATCAAAAGGTAATTGCTAAGTTATCGAATTCTTCTCGATGTGTTAGCAGTCGTCATGGGCATGTTATCGTTTTTTTTTATGGAAAATGTATCGAACCTTTATCAAAGAAATTGTGATTTGTTATAAAAAAATTATCGATTTGATATCAAAAACTAATCGATATCTTCCCGAAGTGTTACCAATTATTGTTATCGACGAATTATTGATTTTATATAGATAGCACATCTGTGACTTCTCGATAGCAAATCGATAACAAATTAATAACAAATCGATGACTTGACGATAACAAACGGATAATAAACCGATAACCCGACGATAATAATGCGTTATATATAAGCCGAAAAAAGTAACTTAGCGGCAACTTTCTCAAAAAGACCCCCTTTATTTGTGGAATTATTAGTCGAGTAGCAGGCGATCAGTAAAGGTAGTTGAACGACTGAGCGTATACCAGCAGCAGGTGAGGAGTGATGCGAGCGTAGTGAAAGGAATGGAGAGTTAAGAATATTGATGGTCTAAAGAGGCTGATCTTAGCAGGACTCTCTTTAGCTGGGCCCCACCATATCCACACTCTGACGCTACTTGCTAGGTACTCGAATGGGGAGTAAAGTTATATCAGTTGGACAACAGAAGCCAGCTTTATGTACTTTCCAGTGTACAGTCTGAGCCAGAAGTCTTTAGGAGATTTCCGATGTGCATTGAAGTATTTGTTGTCATTTTGGTGGTTAACCAAATATCTAATATTTATTTTTTAAAAATATTATTTTATTTATTTTTGAGTTTAAATATTTTCCAATTAATTAGAATTTTCTTTTTTTGAAGTTATTAAAAAAATTTTAGTTAACACGAAAACTCAATTAAAAATTATTTTAAGAATTAAAGTAAAGAGTACAAAGTAGTTAACACTATAGTCATAAACACCGTATTACTCGCGGCTATCTCGCATTGGGTAATAAATGTCGTGGGTGAAATTTTGTTGGACGAGAAGGTTTGCTCAATCCATCTACTATGAAAACAAGTCGAGCGTTGAGGATATATCATGCCGAAGCATCGCTACATTCCATTCAACCAGTCAGAGGTGCAGCTATACACGAAGGAGTCATCTCCTATATACGCACATAAAGACGCTCTCCTACTGAATCACTTTTTCAGTTTTCAGTTTTCCAGCACCAATTTTCGTGAGAGTAACAGGTTTCTTGGATTTCTCCAAAGATTTATATAAAAATATATTCGAGTATTTGCGTAGAAAGAGGTAATGCCCTTGTAATGAAACTGCAACAAAGTAAATGAGATGAGGGAGTGCAAAAGCTTACATGAAAAATGCATTTAATACGATTTGTGAGTGGATTCTTGCTCACGTACGATAAACGAAGAAATAAATTGACAAATTAAAAAGGTATAAAACTTTTATTTGATTGGAAAAAAGTTCAATTTGATTAAGATGCTATATGTATATTAAGCTGGGTTGATTTGCATGGACGAAAGTTAACCCATATCGCGCCATCGATTTTTCGATAGGTTTTGGGCTCAGGAAAAAAAAGTTCCACTAAGGATACACAAAAAATAATTTTCGAGTCTGCAAAATTTGAGTTTTTTGACTATTTTTCTTTGATTTTTAAGGTTTTTTTCATGACATACTTAAAAAATTTTCATTTGTTTTAAAAATTTTCATGTATACCCTGTCCGAATCACAATTGTCCGCTAAAAACTTTGGCGATAACAGTTTTTTGAAAAAAAAATATTTTTTGGGTTTTGAGGAGTGTTTTGGTGAAAAAATTTATTTTTCGCCATAAGGGGTTTCTTCAGAAGCGTGCAAAAGTGTTGCCGATGAAAACGAATTTGTCTCATAGTTCCTATCCGACTTAAAATTATGCGATAAAAACGTTGGCATTAACAGTTTTTTAAAAAAATTTTTGTTTGGCTTTTGGGACTTGTTTTGGTCGAAATCGATTTTTTTCATTTTCAAGGCTCCAAATCATTTTTAGGTATATGTTTCCGTTAGACCCACCAATAGGTATACCAAAATGACCAGGTGACGAGCTGAGTTGATTTAGATATGTCCGTCTGTCCATTCTTCTGTCCATCTGTCCGTTTGTTTGAACGCATACTAGTCCCCTCAATTTTTGAGATATCTTGATGAAATTTGGTAAGCAGGCATATTTTGATGTGGTATTTGACATTTGTCGGAATCGACCAGATCGGACCACTATAGCATATACCTCCCATACAACCGATTGTTCAATAAGAGGGTTTTCGCCATTTCTGCCTCATTTTAACAGCTAGCAACATCAAATTTTACCACAAGCTTACGTATTGGGCATAGATGGCTGTTTGAAAAAATCGTCAAGAGCGGACATATTTTTGTCGAAACCGATTTTAGTCCCAAGTGAATTCAAGCGCTAAAGACGGTGGTAAGTGCAGTTTAGTTGTATATAGCATAAACCGATAAATATTTTCAATATTTAGATGATTTCCAATTTAAGAACTTAAACTTCTATCACCAATCTACCTTCTAAGCTAACACTTGTCACTTAAACAAGCAGCGAAAATTCGCTAATTTTCAATGCCGTTCACATTTCACACGCAAAGAAAGAAAGAACAAAAATATTTTGATTGAAAAAGCAAGTACTCGCAACAGAGTCGAAGTAGTTTTAAAACAGCTTTTAGCGATAGTTAGTTTTGGTGGCAGGAATCAAACACTGGAATTGGAGTTGTGTGAACAATGGCAGTTGCTTCAGAAGACTGCGGTCAATTGCAAAAATTAAAAAAAAAGCGCATAAAAACCTATTCATAACAAATCAACTGCAGTGAGCACTTCGTAAGCCACTAATTCCAATTTATTGCACCTTTTGATTAATGCGAGTATAGTTATATATATTTCTTACTGATTTATTTAATTTTTATTATTATTTTTTTTACTTTATTTTTACTATTGTTTTGCATTCACGCTCTATGGAGAGCAGAAAAGAATAAACTGTACTAAATAATTAAGTTGAAAATAAAAACTCCGCACAAAAGTTTTGCATGCCCCTACGAATGTGCTAATTCCAGCACCATCGTTAGCGCTTTTTATAGAATTTTCGTGATTTAGTGCGAAAATAAAAATAAAAATTTTAAAAATCGCATAAAGTTCCTATGCGCACAAACAATAAAACTTAAGCATAAAATAACGCAAGCACACACCTGTATTGAACAATAAAATAAATAAATCAAAGCGAAGCACAAACACAAAAAAAACAAACTCAACAAATATCCTCAAATTCGCTGCAAAACAAAAGTTCCATACAACTCTTGAATCACTCACCTGCATTGCCAATGCTTTTGCCAACAACAATGAACTGCACTTAGGGAGCGATTGCCCTTGTGGTTGTGATTTTAATGCTTGTTTATTTTTTCTTTTCTTTTTGATCGAAATAATTTTCACGTGCTTTTTTGTTTATTTTTTATTTTTTTTTGCTGAGATTTCTCATTGTAAGCGTAGAAGTTTTTAATTGATAATATTTTTATTCAGCAAAAATTTATTTATTTTTTTCATTTAATATAAAATTTTTTACTTAATAAATTTTACCTATTCAAAGTATTTTATTGTTTAGGCTTTAATGCAGTTTTTAGAATTGGTACGCCATGGCGTATGAAGAACCAAGTATTTTATATCATGCTTAAGTGACGCAATCAAAGTAAGTGAGATGGCGAGATAAACTTAATTTTATTACAACAACACAATTGTTTAGTAGTATACACCTAAAAGCTTAGATAACAATAGATAAGCAGTGAAATCCTGTACCAAGAGCCGTACGTCACGCCGTAAAGCTTAGAGCAATACTTTACGTCTTATCTTCTAATTCGTCACAGCAAATCTGCAGGCCCACTCCTCTTTCGATACTAGTACGCGTGATGAAACGCACCACGATTTTGGGAAAGTCTGGACAACAATCGGCTTACCGCCAAAAAAAAATAGGTATTTCTTCGGTCCATTGAGGCCAACTTTAATACACATTAGTTATCGAAAAATAATTGATTTGTTATTGGTGAGCTACACGATTTGGTATCGAAAAGTTATCGAAATTATATCGAAAACGCTATCGATTTATCAGCGCTATGTCATCGATTTACTATATAAAAGTTATCGATATGTTATTGACAAGTTATTTTCTCGAAATCAAAAAGTTATAGATTTATCGATTTAATATCGATCGATTTTAATAGGCGCGTTACCGATTTTTTATGGTAAAGTTGTTTTTAAAAAGTTTACCGATTTGTTTTCGAAAAGTCACCGAATAGTCATTTATTATCCACTGACTTCTTATCGATTTGTTATCGCTGACCCATCGGATTGTTATTAAACAGATACAGATAAAATTTCAATAAAAAATCAATGACTTATCCAAACCCGCTAATTAAAAGCAAAAAACATACTAATATGAAGCCGATTACTCTGCGATATCAATATTTTGCTATCGCTAATAACCCAATAGTAAAACATTGACTTCCTTTTGTTGGTTGTTATCGACACGAAGCTTTTGTCAGAAAGGCCGAAATTAATAGTTTTTGGTGAAGTTACTTATGTTGTGGTTTAATTTCATACTCTCGGCGAGATTTGTGTAACTTGAAAACATTAGTTTTCTAGACGTGCATCAGTATTTGGTGCACACGTATTCTTTTAAACTCTAGCTGGTCCTTTCTGACAATTAAAATTACCTGTTTCAGCATATCATATATCATGTCCCAGTTCTGGTTATAAGAAGCCAAACTTTCAACACATTTTTTCAACGCTAACCTGTTTAGAGACGAATGGGCAATGCCAGTTTTTGTCCGCGTTAGGTGAATTCTCAGATCCTATCTAGTATATCAGATACAATAATCAGAGATCACACGCTGTTTCAACCAAATCGGAGAAGGTTATGAGATTGCTGTTTATATCAACAACAACACACCTAACAGGTATACTTGGCCTCATATGGCTAGCGAAGTGGTTTCACGATTCCATCCCAGAACGGAGGGGAATTTCAGTAACAAAAAATGGCAACCGGTTGTAGCGAATAACTTTCACAGGAAAATACCTGGAGTTTCAGCGACCCTGCTTTTCTGTCTCCCCAAATTTTCCAAGAGCATCACCTCAGATGTCTTGTTTTTAACTAATGGATCAGGTTAAGTATGAGAAATTCGTATGTATTTCTTTACAGCAGGGTAGCCTTAGCAAGAGAATGCGACCAAGGCACCAACAAAGTCACAGCGCTTTCTCTTTAAGGAAGTCTAATAAGTAATTCGAGCCTCTGCGAAGATAACTCAAAAATAAAAATTGCCATAAAGCTTCTTCTCAGTAAATATCGTATCGGTGTGTGAAACCTCGTTGGTAAAAGTAAAAAGACAAAATACAACCCCAAATAATTGCCTTTAGCAATCATGCCACGAAGGAACTTGCATTCCACAGAGATAAGGAAGAAAAGTATTGGTACGCACTTGCAATTTTCAAAACTGAAAACTTGAAATTTAGGCCTTCAAGTAGTTCCACGCAAATGGCCGATTCATACAGTGCAACTCCTACTAAATTTGAGCTAAATATTTTAAGGGTTTACGATAAGTTTATGTTTACAATGTCAGACCCCTTTTTAAATGAGTGACAAAAATTCAAAATTCACATAACAACTAATACAAAAAATAAACAATTCCCAGTTGAATCACATAATATAATTTAAATTAAATTTAAAAAACATTTAGCGTTTGAATACACAATTTGTTGCAAATCTATTTACCAAATGTTCACATTCTCAGCTTTTTTAAGCGTACGTGTGTATGAAAATGTAAACAATTTTCCAAATGAGTTTTAAATTCAAATCGCTTATCGAAATCACGTAGTCACAACATTTTTCATTGAATGTCTACAATGGCAATGTGCAAAACAGCGAACTCTTTGTGCTCATTCCTCTTTTCTTAAGAGATCACGAATTATTTGCTTGGCATTCAAAAATTTAGCATGTTTTTGGTTATGCAAAGCCAAGCATGTAAAGCCAAAAACGGAAGCTGGAAATTTGTATAGCAGAGAAGTCAGTTGAATGAATAAGGATAAACAGAAATAAAATATGAAAGTTATAATGTGGAATGGTACGCAAGCATGGACCATGACAACGTAAGATGAAACGAATCGTGGAGTATTTGAGAGAAAAGCTCTTAGAAGGATTTAGGGACTTTTACGCCTTGGCGACGGCGAGTACCTAAGAAGATTTAGTTATGAGCTGGACACGCTTTACGCGGACATCAACAAAGTCCAGAGAATTCTAACGCAGCGGCTATGTTGGCTAGTCCATAAAATGTAAATGAAGATGATGTACAAGCTAGGAGAATATTTTTTTTCTACAGAAGCAGAGGAAGAGGGTGGTGCCCACACCGCTGGGAGGACCAGGTGGGAAAACGATTAAAATTCTCTTGGTGTTACCAATTTGCACCAGTAAGCCCATTGAAGAAGCAACTAGCACGACTTGTTGACAGACTAAAACCATTTAAATCGTTAAGCACCAATTAGGTAAGTAAGTAAGTACGTATTATGCACAAGAAAATACTTATCAGATCAGTTTAGCGTTTTGGATTTGAGCTTCGTGCTACGACGGCCATAAGTTCAGCTATAGCTTTAAATACTTCAAGGAATTCTTTGACCAGTTATTTAAGTTGTAAGTAGTTGATGAGCAAACTTCCTTCCCAATGAACCCTTGATGAAATCAAATAGAAAATAGCAGTGGCAATTTTTATCAAATCAAAAACAATACAGTTCTCCTTTTTTTCTATTTTCGATATTTTATAGAAAAAATTATTTGTCAACAAAACAAAGTAAACCAATTTCGTAAACGTTTCGAAAAAATTTTAAAATTCGGTAACATTTTGTGAGAATTTTGAACTTTTTGTTTCGATTTTTCAAAATTTATTTGAGCATTCGGTTTTGAAGCTCAAAGAAGTTTGGTAAGACAAAATACAAGCTATAAGTCTGGCAAAATTTGCATTGATTTTGACACCTTCTTTCCGAAGAGTGTTGAAGATGTTTCTCCATACAAAGTGTAAAAATTTTTTTTTAATAAGGAACAAAATCTGAAACACGCTTAGAAAAAATCTGTCAAAAATCAATACAAATTTTTAGTGACTCATCACTTTGTGAGACTAAAATTCTAAAATTGATTGGGCTACAAAACTGCATACTCAAAAAACCTCAGATACATAAAAAATTTGAAGTCTTAGTACAATTTTCTGGAATTTCGAATCGATTCGAAGATATTTTTAAGATTGCTTTGCATAATCTCAGTTGCAAAATGCATAGACGTTTTTACGTAAAATTTTGAAATAAAAAGAAAGAAGAACTAAATTGACGAAGTTTGTTAGAAATTGTCACTGCTGCTTTTTCTATTCGCTGCTGTAAGTGGAAACTTACATTGAACACATCTGGTAATAGGAAACGCTAGAGTCAAACAAATTGTGTTGTTTAATGCAGCTTAATACAAACCTCCGGGCTCAAGTTGCAATAAAACCAGACAGGCGAAATCAGTACTAAAACAAAAAAAAACTACGGTTCTCATACTCCTTTCATGAATAGCAGTAGAGAGGGAAAGTTAGTAACAATGAGTCCGGTTTTTAAATCGTATTTCAGAAATTTTCTAAAATTTGCATACAAGATATTGTTTATAATTTTTGAAATTATGAATATTTGTCAATTCTGTATGATTTTCAATAACGATTTGTCGATAAAGCAATGAAAGTACTTTAACTTTTTTAATTCAAATCGACTTACCTTTGCTCATCGTTGTCAAGGCAATCGATTGGCTGCCATAGTGTAATGAGAACCCTGGCTAAGTGGCAATGACCTAAAAAGAGAGAAACATTTTGAAACTTTACCGGTGTACCAACTTTCATTAATATGGGTTTTTGGAACAGTTCTGATTTAAAAATAAATAAACATAAAATATGTCTAAGTTATAATTAGAGTACCATCTATTTAATTTGTATATTAATTGTTTGTAGTGTAAGGCAAAAGGGTAAACAAAATTCAGATGTTTTTGTTAGATTTACTACATTTAACAATTTACTACAACTCTCTGATGGATAGCTATCCTCCCAGTTAACTTCTTACTTAACTAGAGTTGATTCAAACGGCTCTTGGTTGAAATTAATGAACAACGAGCATGAGAAGTAAAGAGTAGAAAATAGAAAAAAAAAGAAAATTTGCGCTTTGCAGTATGCTATTTTTTTATCGTCCACGTATTGAGCTTTTGTTTCCTTCATGTGCACATTTGCATGCTTTTAGGCGCAATATTTCCATATTTTTATCTTCTGTGAAGAAAGGACACTTAACCGCGGTGCGAGGGTTTAATCGTTGGCCACACGGCTGGGCCAAACGAGTTGATGCATTTCCGCATGGAGATCCACTGCGATGGCTTTGTCTAGCAGTTCGCGTTTTACCAAAATCTACGCCTCCCAATTCATGGTGTTATGCGGCACCATGCCCATTGGATGTTTGCAGCAGAGAGATAATAGCCTTTCTGACATCGCGCCGCCTAAGAGAGTATTTATGGTCTTACCGCGGTTAGGGACTCTACCGCGGAGGACGAAACTTATTAATTAGAAACCTTAATTTTTAAGTGACCCTAAGCGATCCTCGTCTAGCAAGGGGTCGAGCGATCAAGATAAATAGAAAGCAAGTAAAGTAAAAAAAATTGTTCGTCCTCCTGCTCAATGGGAAGAACCGCAGCGGGCCAAGTGCTGGGGGAGCACGTGCATCTGGTATAATAGCAAAAGGGGCAGGGCTATCTCAAATAACGAAAGAGCACCTCGGTAGCAGTCGGCACAGGTACGACTGTGAGCATAGTTTCGCTGGAAACGGCGAGCCATCACAATGATAACTGCGCCTCGACTCTTCTTGGACTGCAAGAGGACAAACTCTTATAACCTTATGGCTTCTTGGGAGCTGGCAGGGTGGGTAAGCACCAATAAGACGGCGAATGAAGTTGCGCTGGCAATGGCAAACACAGACGCGCCTGCGGATGATGGGTGCCCATTAGACTGGGTCGAAAAAAAAAGTCACAACGAAAAACCTTTTTTTCGGCTGTATTTTGAAGGATCAAAAAAAATTTTTTTCCGAAACCCTCTCAACATAATCTTTAAATTTAGGGGCGGATATCATCAACCCAGTCTAGTGCCCATCAGACGCTAGTATGACAACTGATCTTCCTAAGGCTGTGGCAGGGTATTCAAGGCCTGACCACACTTATCGAAAGGAGCCCACAAATAAGCTATCAACGAGGTTACGACCTACGGAAACTAGGTTTCAGACTACTTGTCGGAAAGATTCTGCCAATAGCTCGTCTCACGTTACAAAAGGAAGTATGCGAAAGTGCTGACGGGTTCGCGCTTTACACGTTGTCAGGAAAGGCTAAGAAATCTTTGAATTCGGCGAAACCTCTGCCGATGAATTTTCAAAGCACTTTGGCAACAACTGTGGAGAGTACAACCCTCTATAAACGCCATAGCTCGGACAGGTACATCAAACCTCCACTGAAAAGACAACGAAAGCACCCCACGGTAGTCAAACCCAACCTAAGTAGCCAAAAAGCGGACTCTCATAGATCTTTTGTTCTAAGTTGTGGTTATTCTGACCCCAATCTCTATACCGCTTTAACATGCGACAGTACGTTATATGTGCTAAAAAAGTATGTATATATGGAAAAAATTTTATTTTGAAAGTTTTTCCGACGAAATTTAAAAAAAAATGTGTGGAAATATGCAAAATCGTAACATATTTTTCGGCGCATATGCCACTATTGGCACTACAACTGACATTATCGTTAACACTCATACTACTGTTGTTGTTGTTGTTATTGCTTTTGCTACGTTGTTGCTGCAATCGCTATTGCTATGCAGTCATGCATTTGACTATATTGACAGCTATACTAATAAAAAAACAACAACAACAAATACTTTTCGAATTTTTTTTCATCAGTGTGAAGCGTAACTTTTACGCCAACATTTCCATTCCATTTTCCAAATTTTTTACCAAGCGTATGTGTGTGTGTTTTTGTTTGTGAAGCTAGAAAATTGTTGGCGATAGCAATAACAACAATAATAAAAAAAAGAATGCATAAGCTATAATAAAAACAACAACTGTCAAATTCAATAGCAAACAACTTTCGAAACTATTGCCACACATGCTTAGTTGTTTTTGTAATGTGGCTGCAAGAATTTGTTTTATCAACAACAACAACTATAACAACAAAAAGAAACAACTCAAACCAACAAGCAATGGAATTTTTATGCTTTCCCATTTTGTGCGAATAATAAAAAATTCGTTGCACAAATCGTCAGGCAAAATACGCGATGAGATTTTAAAATTCAATGATTTGCTTTTTTTATATTTGTTCCTTTTATACCTTTCATGAACAAAATAGTATAATAACTTTTGGTCCGATGTTTGTAACGTTGAGAAATATAGAAGATAGACTCCTACCACTAAGTATACCGAATTGATCAGGGCGACGAACTGAGTTGATATAGCCATGTCCGTCTGTCCGTCCGTCTGTCTGTTTGAACGCAAACTAGTTCCTCAAATTTTGAGATATCACAATGAAATTTGGCACAAGGATGTATTTTTGTATTATATTAGACATTTGTCGGATCCGGTAGAATCGGACCACTACAACATATATCTCCCATACAACCGATCGTTCAGATAAGACGATTTTGGTCATTCTTTCCGCAATTTAGAAAGTATAAACGCGAAACTCGGTGATATATATTTTAATATATCATAGAAGATTTTCTGAAAAAATCATTTGATCGGAGCTATATATAGTATATATCCCATACAACCGATAGTTCAGATAGAAAGATTTTTGGCCATATCTTCCTTAATTTAGAAAGCATAAACGTGAAACTCGGTGATATATATTTTAATATTGTTACGAATGTTGGCGCCACTAAGGTGTACTGCCATCTCTAGTGACGTGAATTCACATCAATAATTCAGCGGCGGAGAAGCAACACACAAGCACATGCAGATATCTTATCTGAAATGCTCCTAAAGTATGCAATTATAATTCTTGAAGTGTCGCTCACACACACAAGCGCATGGGTGTATGAGAGAAGTTATAAAAATTATACATCTGTAGTTGTAGCTGAGAAATTTATAACTAGCTGTAGTGCTGCAATTAGAAAAGCCTAGAAATATGCAACGAGGAAATCAGACAGTATAAAAAGGCGACAACAGTAGAGGCGAGAATCAGTTTCATTTAAACTATCAGTCAGTTTGGTTATTAAGCAAGCTAGTCGCAAAGTATAAGTGTTATTGTGAAGTACTTTTTTAAAACCATTTTTCCATTATGCATTATTGGAGTTATTTATTCAACGTTTAGCGATACGAACTTAGCAAAAGGGCAAATAAGAGGATTTGCAAATAAATTCGTTACAATATCATAAAAGATTTTCTGAAAAAATCACTTTGATCGGAGCTATATATAGTATATATCCCATACAACCGATAGTTCAGATAGAAAGATTTTTGGCCATATCTTCCTTAATTTCCAATATAAAAATGTCAAACTTGGTGATATTTATTCTAATATATCATAGAAGATTTCCTGTAAAAATCATTTCGATTGGAGCTATATGTATATAGTATATAGCTATCCCATACAACCGATCGCTCAGATAGAAAGATTTTTGGCAATTTCTCCATTAATTTGCAATATAAAAACGTTAAACTTGGTGATATTTATTCTAATATATCATAGAAGATTTCATGAAATAATCATTTCGATCGGAGCTATATGTATATAGTATATACCTATCACATACAACCGATCGTTCAGATAGAAAGATTTTTGGCCATGTCTCCCTTTTTGCCATTTTTATTTTATATTTATCTTAAAAATCTTTTAGGTATGTACATCTGTTCACTATATATTTCTTATCTTATACATCCGATTATTTGGAGATTACGAACGGGATAAGATTATTGTTCAGCCCCATTCATGAAGGGTATGAAGTCAGTCCCGTCCTTACTTGTTTTTTATTATTTTTTTTTCGCACAGCATGAGCAAGTGCAAGTTGGCTGCGTAGCTGCCAAAATTGTTTCGCCTCACGACCAATTGAAAATATTACTTGCTTGACTGCTGCTGATTGAATTGTTATTAAATGGTTTTACATAGAGTTTCTTTTATTAATTTTTTTTTAGCTTATATTATGGGCTCAAAAACCTTTCAAACGATAAAACGATTCACAGTGAATGCTGGTTGATAACTTATAAGATATTAACTCCATGTGAAAGTGATTCTAACATTCCATATACAATCGTTGATTTCTATCAGGCAGAAAGAGAGCGGCAGTCCCAAGATTTGTGGAATTTCCCTTCAAGCAAGGTGTGTTTGAAGAAACTAAAATTGTTAATAATAATTATTGGCAAAATATCTGCACAGTGACTTTTTAAAACAGTTCCGAGTACAAAAAATATCTTGAAAAAAGTTCGAAGGTTGAACACGTACAATCGTGAAATAATCTGGTTACAAACCTTCAATGTCCACAAATGAAAACGGGAATAACTCAGAGCACCTAAAATATCAAGAAAACAATATTGAAATCATCACTACCATAATCACGTGTAAATAAATCTCGAAACAGCTTCGAAATGTTCCATAAAAATATATTACAAAAAACATGAAAAGTTTCCTGTTAACCAAACCATTGAAAGACCTGAAATTGTCCTCCGATTATTCAAGTGTGCCTTTTTGAGTATACAGATAGGTTTTGCACCACATAATATTGCAATAGCAACCTGCTTGTCTATGTACTTATTATTAAGACACTCTCGCGAAGGATGAAGGGAGTGTTTTCGAAGTTGAAGGTCCTTTACCGCATACAAATCTAATCACTTTGCGATCCAGTGCATACCAGCTTAGAAGTAGTTATTTAAGATTGTAAGCACGCAGGCTTCCCGACTTTCTTTGGTATCATATTTTCATTCAAAGCACCTAGCTCGCGTTTTTCGTCTTTTTCGATCCATTCGTGAACCAGATATTTGGGTTAGGTTCAGTACATATATTCAACATTTCCCAAGCAAGAAAGTTGGTGAGGGTTTTATCCAGTGTACCACTATGTTCTTTGCTTCCATTGAAAATCGAAACCGTTGATTTTACGTAGCATCTAGAGGACGTCATCTATGACTGAGGTTCACACGAGAGCAGAGAGAACGCCCTCTTGTGGCTATCCGTTTAGTGGCCATAATTAGCGTAGATTTGACATAGCGACTGATGTTGAGTTTACATCCTTACTTTCCGGCCACTCACTGTGCGTTTTCCTGACTTCCCTAAAATGCTGATTCAAAATTTGCTTCATAACCTTGAGGACAAACGAGCCGAAGCTGATTGGACGATTTGTCGAGGGCAGTTGCTGAGGTTTCTTGGATTTTGTGTGAATACTACCTAAACCATTTTCAACCTGTCTAAATGAAGCCGAGCAGTAGAGGTGCCTTATATAAGTTGAATAGAGCTGGTGCTATAACGTATACCACTTGATGTAACAGATAGTGATATACTGGTACTGGTGACTTGAATGAGCTGAAAAAGTAGCCCTAGACGAATATAAATAGCCCAAAAGATCAGTAAAGCACTACCCTCAATCGCACTGATATAATCTAGGAATAGCAACAAAAATATGCCGAACACAAGCCTGAAACGGTTCGAAGAAGGTTGAAATAACCAAAAAAAATTCTAGATTTCGAATTGAACCCTATTTGTTTTTTTAAAACACACCCGAAAATTGACTGGAAATGGTTTCAAACAAACTTATGTTAACACTTTGGACTCATTCGGCATATGAGAGGTCCTCACGGATCGGCATATCTATAATATGGAAAAATACTTCGAAAACAAAAAGTGGTTTCTCAAAATTAAACTTGAATTTTGTCGCCTTTACGTTCGTCAGTTCATGAAATTGAAACTGGCTTACGGTTTAGGAAAAATATCTTTTTTAAAGTGACATAAAGCAAGAAGATAAATATTTTGTATTGCCTTGACCAGTTAGACGTCAATTTATAGTAACAAGCATAATTACTGAGCTAATTGCTGAAATAAAAAGATAAAAAGCTCATTTGCAGAATTATAGCCAAGCAATCTAACAGAAAGTAAGAAAAAACATAATTTGAATTTATGTCTTCCTCATACGTTTTTGTGTGCAGCAAAGTGATTCTTACTTGACTTTTGCTAGACCGATGTGCTTATGCTTGTACCGATGTGTACATTTGTAAAAGAAGCATACATTTAGGGAGTCGCAAACCTATCTTAATAACAACTCACGTACCCATGTTTAAAAGCAAAAATTTGTGCAAAATTTTAAATTAAAATTTTCTGCATTTTTTTCTTGCCAGACTCAAACAGTTGAAAGCACTTTCTGTTAAAAGAAATTCCAGAGAAGTTAGCAAAGATATGTAGACTTAACATCTTTGCTACCCTGAAAGTATGCAACAAATTATAATTACTTAAGTGGCTAACTACTTTCATACATACACACTCACCTAGTGAGCGTGCGAGTTTCGACATATTACACTTTTTTTTTAATGTGACAGCTGCTGTTTATGAGTGTCGGTATGTATAAGGGGACTTACAGTCGCTTGCAGGTAAAATGGGATACTTAGTTTTGTGTGCTTGGTTTTGAACCTGATCAAACTAAAGCAAATCTCTCGACAGAAATTTTATACCATCATAGTAAATAGGGAATGTTAATAGCCAAGCACCTTCTAAAGTATGTATTTCTCCATTATCATGTTGCTTGTTGTGATGCTGTAGCTGCCGCTACTCAAAAAGAACATTTCGGCAATGCACTATAAAAATAGGCACATTCCATGGTTGTACGAGAAAGAAGAAAGCGCCAATTAAGTAATTAATAACATTTTTAGACTGACTATTATGTGGAACATGTATATAAAAACAAGAACCTGGTTTGAAAATATTTGTATGTGTGTGAAAATCATGAAAAATTGTTGATTCCGGACAGCCAAAAATAATCGGAGTTTTTCAGCAGCACTGAATCAAGTGAAAATGGGCCAAAAAACTGTTTTCGAAAAAAAACTAAAACTAAGCAACATTTGTTTCGAGGTTGGTTCAAATAATGTAAGAATTATTGCATGCAGTTTTTATCTAGAACATTACCTTATACCTGGAATTATTTCCGTTGCCTTTGTTACCCGAAACTTTCCATTACAGAACACAGGCTATTTCTAGAAACAAAATATTCCAAATTGTTATTTAGCTATTAATTTGGGCTAAGGAAATTGAGGTGCTTTTTATGTTTTTTGAGTTTTTTATAATGTCTTAAGCTGTTGTTGTTTGTTAGCAGTGCTGCGCCCAATGGGTGCGAATGCTCGGAAGTTGTCATCAAAGTTCTCCAACGGGTGTCCAAGGACACTAGCATTTTCAACAGGAGCTCCACATTACAATTGTGAAAAAATGGTTGGATTAGTCTTCGATATGCTTAGTCAGAACACCGAGTCAGATTTTTCATTTTGGTTCTTGTTTCAGAGATGTAATTTTCACTAAATATCTAGGTACATTGTTTGAAAGGGTCATCATCCCATTTGTGAAACAATGATATAGACATTTTTTTTTACTTTTCGTTCTTGACCGCAGCGAACATAAGCAACATGTGTAGCAGGCTTTCAGGCTGACTTTCCTATTTTTGGTTTGTAGTTGTGTAACGGATGAGGGAGTCGGTATAATTGATGTTTACTCAAATATTTGTTATTATTAGTTAACATAATTTAATTTTGAACATCCGTGGTACGTTGAACCCGCGTACATGCAGTTATTAAGTGACTAACGTGTCTAAAAGTAGGCTGCAAATTCGGGAACAAATTGTGTACAACGCAAAACCTCATACATTTTTAAGAACATCTTCTCAAATTGCAAAAAGAAACTTCCAAAACTCAAAACTGTATTTTCAAAGGAAATAGTTTCACTTTTAAATATTATATGTTGCTTTTAATATAAGGAGCACTTTCAGGTACAAATATCTCGAAAACCAGTACATATTCAAACATTCAACACACCACATTTAGATTCAACGTACAAAAGGCCTTAAGAAATTAACAGGCTCATTGCTGAGTCTTCAATTTGTAGACTGTGTTATGAGAGTTGAAAGTAGCAGCAAATACTATTAAGTTGCATAACTAATATGTAGGTCTTAAAGTAGGCAATATCCATCTTTCCAAAGTTAATGAACATATTTAAACAGAGCATGTGCTATGCAAAAAATACGATGTTATGAAAGTCCAGAACCAATCTGCTGATTGTGAAGTAGAGAAAATATTGTGAAATTAAGCATACCTCTAGGAGCACCTGCAACTTATTGCGATACAACAACACTACACACAATATATAGATATCCCAAGCATCCATTTTGCCGATACCTGCCAATGTGTCTACGAACCATAAATACATGACAAACGATAGCAATAGAGCAGAACGAAAAATGACACTGAAGATGGCACAACATCGGTTTGTCTCCAAATCAGATTTGACAAGGGACGACGCAAAATCGTTCTAATATAGATGTACATGATTGCTTGAAAAATGTTGCCTACAGTTAACTGCATCCCTTTAATCCTCTTGAGTTAACTGTTTTGGATCGTCTTAGTTAAACGAACAAAATACAGAACGGCTGTTTTCTAAGATTGGATAGTATAAAATTGCTCGCTTCTTTCGTGGCACACATTTTCCAGATACAGAATTTTGGATCTCCGAAATTAGCTTTAGAACTCATTTTCAACCACTGCGCTATTTTATAACAATAAATATGTACATATTCCTAGGCGCATGTTAATTTAATACTTATTTGATGTTGAATTTTCTGTGAGCTTGTACGATTTGGAGTTTTGCCTACAAATAGACATTGAGAAACTTTCCGGAACAATTCTAAGAACACTTCTACCCCTTATGGACCACTAGTTAAAATAAACACTTTTGTCAAGCAATAGGGCAAAGCCTCGCTTTCGAAGATATAAATGGTTTGAAATAATCTCTCGAACGCAAATAGTTTTTGGGTTTTTGAACAAAAGGCCTTTCCAGAATTGTCCATGAGTGGCTATATTTTTCCGCATCTAAGAAAACAAAATTTAGATATTTCTAGAGCGTGAACTTTAACATCTCATTGTCTACTTCTATATCCTCCGAAAATATAATTACAACGAGGACTTCACGATAAATTTTGCGACGACCATTATCTGCAACTTTAACCTTTGAAGCTCAGGCGGGCACATTTTTTATTACATTCCATTTTGCAGTGAAACAACAGTACCTCTTTTGTATTTAATTACTGTAGATAAGTCTTACAAGTGAAAATTGAAATTCCAGTTAAAACAGTTTTTCATTTAATTTCTTTTTAAACATTCAAATGACAAAATGAATGTTGGTTGTCCGCTTGGTAGCGAAATAAGTAAGCTGCCTTGTGTGACTTGTTACCTGATTATAAATTTTTTATCTTCTGCTTTACTTTGTTGTTGCTGCTGCTTGTTTTTTTTTCTCTAGTGCACGCGCCAGCTCCTTTACGCTTTGCTAAAAGCCACTTAAGTTCAAATGTCGTTATTTGCCACTTTCATGGTTCCACATTTATGTACGTTTGTAAGACTCATTTACTTAGTTGCCTTTATCTAACGCAATTCGAATGTTTGTATATAAATGTGTGTGTGTGGTATGCGCTGAATCAAGCACATTTTGCCATTGGAATTTATGTTGACGTTTATTATTGGCATAATTAAAAGCATGCCAAGCAGCAAAATGAATTCATGCCCATCAAGGATAACAAATTGCACAAAATGCGCATAAAATGCTTTGAAAGAACGCGTGTATGGTTGTTTGTGTGTATGTTGGAACGCCGCGCAAAATCATTATAAGGCTGCATTAGAGTTACAAACATACAATGCAATGCTTCATTTCTCATCAAGTCTTTAACAATTTTTTTCTTTTACGCAAAAAGTATTCATTCAGCAGGCAATTACCCTTTATATTCTTAATATATTTTTCTTTGCCTATTTTTAGGCGCCTCATAATTCTTAGCTTTTGAAGTTATGCTAATAACTGCACGATCTTTATGCCCATAAAAATACCTTTCGTTTTAGGACTCTATGCCGATTCTATAGCGCATCTTCCAGTAGTGCAGTAGCATCATTAATAATGCACTGTCATCTTTTAGGCGCAAAAGGTGGACAACTTTTTTTTTATGTAAGCAATTTTCGCAATTCTGCGCAATGACGTGAAAGTGATGAAATTTTCGATCTATGAAAAATGCGTTCAAACATAGTTTAAATAACGCTATTCTAATTTGAGCTAGCTGAAGTGCTTAATCATACGAATGAATGAGATTTAAGTGTTATTTAAATTCCTTCACAATCTTTTTAATCTACGAGTGGCTTGAAGCTATTTCTGTTGTTCCCTGAGATTAAAAATTTAATAACAAATTCCTAAGGGTGATGTTAGTTGAAAACATATTAAAGTATAGAATGACCACTTTTTTCTCTAAAAGGCGGATAATATTGTCCTGCTAGCTATCGAAAGAGTCCCGAAAAGTAATGAGCCGAAATCACTCTGTGAGTCATTTCACATGCTTCTATATGCGGACGGTGAAGTAATACTCAGCCTTCCCCGGGCTCCAAAATGAAAGAAAGTTGTCGCGAAATAGGGACAGCTGGTGTGACTAGTTGCGCAGAGTACAAAATTCCCTAGGAGTGAGAATATATTCTTTGAGACGGAGACTGTGGAAAATTTTTCTCAAAGTATGGAAATTCAGCAAATGTACAATTCAAGACGAATCAGCGAATTTCTTATAACTCGTATTTGAAACAGTTTCTCTATCGGCTGCAGAAATAAACTTCTGACGAGATGTTCGCAGTGGAAGACGGATCTGTTATCCAGAGATACAAACACATCTTATAGCTATTCATACCTAAGATATCCCATACAGGCCAAAGATTTAGCGTACAGCAATTTAAATTCGACTTCACACCCTCCATTCCTTTTCGCTCAGTTACTTAAATAATTTTTCTACGCCTTTTTACAAATCAGTGTGTCTCGCATTTTTTTTCTTGTTTTAAAATCTTAAACTGCCTAAATGTATGCAACATATTTGTGATTCCCTTATTTTGATAGGAACACTCTCCATCTTCCTGTCCATGTCAAAAGTCACCCGATAACAATAAATTACAAACGTATTCAATTATAAAATGCAAATTATTCTAAACAAATGTGTAGTTATATCAAATTTCTCAACACAGTCACATTGGCGCCTAACAGCATGCAACGAAGTATTTTCGCTATTGCAGAGAAACAAACGCAATTTCTTCAGATATTCAAAGGCATATAAAGTTCAAACGAGAAAAGAATATATCAAAAGAGGCGTGACAGCATGTGACTGCCAGCTTAAACACGCTTATATATTTATATATCATGACAATATATCGAAATATGCCCAAAAGTATGCAACGCAAAGGCGTCAACAATAAACAAGCAGAAACGAGTAACTGACTAGCGCACGTAAATTTTGGCAGCTGTAAAACTTGAGAACTTATGCACCAAATATTAAAAGATAAAGAAAAATTAAAAAGAGTTCAAAGGCTTTGAATATTTTTTGGCTGTGCTGCAAATACACTCAACACTCATCGACAGGAAACGGAAGGGCGTCAAGTGACGCCAAGTTCCAAATCTTATTTCATTATATTGCCATATTGAGTAGGCAAATGGAAAAAAAAACATAAAAAAGTATTGCTTACAAAAACAAGTTGTGGTGAAACCGCGTGTAAGTGTTTCATTCGCCTGAAAGTATGCAATTTTTTGCTATCTTAGAAATTGCCGAACAATTTTATTTTTCATTTTAGTTAGGTTACAAAGGGTTCACAACTCGCAATTTTTCAATTCCAAAACACCAGGCGTTAGATGTGGAGTGCTAGCACGCCTTAAAGTAGGATATACGTGTTATATGCATAGATTGTATTGAATTGTATTGCGTTACGTAATTTTCATTTTGCGCGCCTTCTATGCCTTGAAGTGGCTGCTGGCAGCTTGCAGTGTGTTGGCGCGTAGGAAGAGATTAAACAATTTTTACTTGTCTATGTTTTGCGCCAAGAATGGTTGTGGGAATCTAGCAATTTCATTTTGTCAATTTGATTTTATTAATGCTGCTTTTTTTTACATGCCTCCCATGGAAATATGCATATTTATATATTTGTTATTTCGTGTCATAGGGTGTTGCAGAATTTATTGCTTTTATACATTTTATTTATTTGCCAAAAATCATTTTCGGTTTATGAAAGTATTCGTTGAGTGGGGCTTCAACTTCACAGGCTGTTTGCCGCAAGCGAAAATAATAAAATAAAACATACTATTTGCTGATTGCTAAAATGTCAAATAATATGTAAAAGTTGCTGAACAAAGAAATCAAATATCACATGCTGTGCCTTCACCGACGAAAGGGTTTTGTACAGAGTTTAAAGTCCATTGATGAGTAAAAACAAATCATGCTATATAAAAGTGCAATTTGTAATATTGTTTGTCAAATCCAAAATATTTTAAATGTGTTTAGATTTGCCTGTTACAAGGTAAAGATAAGTCGGCAGACTCGATGAACCGACAAAAGACGTACCCAATCCGTTTAGATGAAAGGCAGTTGCAATTTCACTGAGGAATAACTCCGGAGTCACTTGGAATCAATTGGTGGTCATTTCGGATAACTTTGTAAAGTGTATCGAGGATAATTCGGGATACACTTCGTGATCAATGTAACGTCGTATGGAGATAATTTTGAGATTCAGCCGAGGTCGTTTCGTGATAGTTCGGGGGGAATTTTGCGTTATTTTTTAATTACTTTGGGGACTATTTCGAAATACTTATGGCGCCACTCTTGACCACTTGGGGATCATTCAAGTTCATTTCGGGATGACTTCGGTGACAGTTGAGGGTTATTTTGTGATGATTTTAGAGACTGTTTCAGGATATTTTCGGACCCAATTCGGAATTATTGGGGATCAATACGGATTAATTTGGGTTCAATTCGAGGTGACTTTATAAAATACTTTGCAGACTTCTGGGGTCATTTCGGAATCGAATTGGGGTTATTTCAGCAATATTTTTTTCTTTTGTTATGCTTTTGGGCAGTTTTTGAAGTGTTTATTGGCCCATTATTTACCATTTGACGGAAAAAAACCCCTTCGAAATGATTTAATATTACTTTGCGGTCAATTTGGCGTTATCATGTGATCGTTTTAGGGACTATTTCAAGATAATTTCAAGAAAATTTCTAGCTCATTTTGAGATCATTTCAGGGCCTATTCGGGGTTATATAGTTATCATTTTGGGGTTTATTTTGGGGTAATTATAGAATCAAATTAAGGTCATTTAGTGATGATTTCGGTGACTATTTTGGAGTCGTATTACTTTAAAGTTCACGTAAAAGGGAAAACAGGGTTTTTCATTTGTTGGTGACTTGAAAGGCAAGCAATCTATTTTCTCCGATTTTACATTTTACACTTTACTGCCTCTTTTCTAGAAACAGCAGTACAGTATAATAATAAGTAATCCGCAAATGATCTAGAAATGGCCCTGTAAAGACCGCGAAAATATGCCAGAATTATCACAATAAGACACTGAGATAGTTCCGAATAGAAGTTTTTAAGATAAGGTTCCTCGCTATTTTCTGCTAACTTTCAGAATCGGAGCAGTAGTAGACCTTTTTTTATTACTACTGCTGCTCTGGAGTAACAAATGCAAACACTGCATTGGTTAATTAGGTAGTAAGGAGTTTGAATTATCGGATTCCTTAACAACTTTTATTGTTTCTCAGAAGCAAAATCAGTCACCATTCTTCAATGGCTTATATATTACGTCAACTAAGAACCCAAAGAAGCGCAGTATTATATAAAATGTATATAAAAGCATAACATAAGTATCGAATATGCGAAGAGACGCAAAAGCGTCAAAACGCGTAGAAGGCAAAAGGAAAATTACCATTTGCCTTCCCATATCCTGTCCTTAAAGTTCAACGAAGCAAACAGAAAAGGCCAAGTGTTCAAAATTTTATTTAATTTTTGTAACGAAAAATTTTGAACTTTTTCGACAAGCCAATAATACAGATTTGTTCTTTAAAATAAAAAAAAAGTAGGGCGCGATAACTCCGAGAGATCTACGCCGAGCTTCTCCTTGTTCTTAAAATGCACAATATCACACTAAAAAATGTTGGGAAAGCAATATTTGCATAAAGTTAACAACAATCACAGCTTTCGTCCTCTTAGTCCTTAAGTAACCCTTTCGTAAGTGTGTCAATGGTATTATTGCACTTAAATGATGTCTACACTTACTATAGCTGCTTAGTTACTTGTGCATGAAAATCTGTTGAGTGTGGATTGCAAGAAGTCTATTTAATACCATGATTATATCCATAGCACTCATTTTTAATCTGCAGACTACTTTCCTACATACATATATACATATGTGTGTCATCCTCTCAGTGACTTTATTGTACTTTACTTCGACCAGCCAAAATATATATTTATGCAAAAAAAACATAGGACAAAAAATAAGCTTACTCATACCCACCCATATTTCTTTGAAGTGACGCCACAGCAAGCAATTGGCATGTTGAAAATTTTAATGAATTAAGCCTCATTTACCGAACTGCGCAATTGTAGAGCAGTTAAACACTACACACAATCACACACACAAAAGCAGTTGCTCTTACTACAGCACATGAACGAACAAACACACACGCACATACAGATACTTATCTATATATCAGTTGTATCTTAGTTCTACATTTCATTGCTCGAGTTTCAATGACTGTAACTGAGGCAGCATTATGGTCGGATTATTATCAATTAAGCTATTAGTACATGTCTGCATATCACGATCAACTTTAAGTGTATGTGTGCATGCATGTGTAAGCACAGGTAAAAATATAGCGTGCTCAAACATTTAACGGTACATTTAGTCATGCAAAGATAATACCACACAAACGAACTGATTAATTTGCTTTTGCCATAAGCAAAAACGTTCAGTGATACTGCGATATCATAAAGCCACGTTAGTAAGTGAAATTAACTTCGTCATGCACTCATACACAGACAATGTTTCGAATGCATACACACAGAATCTGCCAAATGTAACAGAATACGCAATAAAATACATATATATATATATATTAAAAATTTTTAATAGAAACTAAGGAATATTTTCACCAGTGCAGAAACTTCCCTATAACGAACCAACGTTTTGCTAAGAATCTTAGCTTCTTCAGGGGTAAAAATTTCTTGTTGAAGCTAAGGCACTTCGCGAAACGTTTGGTATTTGGGAGTGAAGTTTTTCATCCACCACATTGGTCAAAAATTGGACTAAGAGGGAATCAAAAAAGTGCAACATACATTTAGAGTGCTATTAATAATTAAGAAAAAAATAATATGGGACTATTTGATCAGTGCCAAGCAGAGTGGAGTAGAAACGGCCTAAGGCCAATTTGGGATACCGCTAGCAACCGTTCTTTTTTTCTTGAAGACTCTTTAATTCCCGCCCATATCATCAGCTTTAGCTCCCGACCCAGTGGAGTCCCACTGACGATCGGCAGCAAACTTATCACGGAGCTCCCCTAATTAGTAATCACAATATCAGTTATCTCGTATACAGGTGTTCAAAAAACAAAGAAAATGTATCTATAGCATTTGTAATTATTTCTCAGTACCGTTTTGTCCACCACGTTGAAAAATTACAGACTTGTAAGAGCGGTCGCACCGCTGTATACGACTATATTCAATCAAGGCGCTGTCAATTTACAGCTATCTTACAATGCGTATCGAAAACCATGTCATTCGGACAAATAATACCCATACTAGCCGTGGTATGATGGAACTTTCTTCTCCTGTCTCGAGCAAAAAAAAATTTTAAATTTTTGAAAACAGTTTTTTAATTAGAAAAAAGTTTTTCTAAGTGGCGCCGCCCCTCAGAAGTGGTCCTTTCTCGTAAATTTGTAGGAGAAATTAAAAATATAATTTTAAATTGATTTTGTGTCAGCCGTTACGGTACTTGTGGCCACAAACTTGATTTATCAGACTTGGGAATTTGGAGGGTCTTGGCCGGACCACAGCTCGGGGATGGTGCAGGAAGATTTAGTACGGAAACGAGGAAAAGTGATATTAGTATTAATTGAAAAAATCTCTCTTTTTAACATAAACATTGTAAAATTATAACTAATTTAAATATATTTTTGATGATCTGAAACCGTCAGCGGGATAAGTCCTTACAACTCAATGTACGAAAACAAGTGAAAAGAAATAACATAATTTGTTAACACCGCTTGCCAGTCGAAATATTTTTTTATTCGATAATTTACATAAACGGTTCGACTGGCTCTGTTAACAAATATACAAGAAATGCGAGGGCGACATTTTCGGAGTACTGTACACAAAGGGAGTAATACGTGTCGCGTGTAGCTCTAACTCAACCTACTATGATCGATAAAAACTGGTGCCGCAGCCACATCAATGATCAATGATCAAAAATTACAGCTGCATATGTACCAACTCTTCTATTCTAGGCAACCGCCCTTTGGGCTATTTGAAGTGCGCTTCGTCAGCTTCCTATCGGTAGCAAGCGACAGCGATAAGTTATTGTTTTATTATCGGCTTGTTATCGATATTATAATATTTTTTTGTTTATCATTGTGTTGTTAACGCCAAATTGTCGGCTTCACAACAAAGCGATCTCTATAGCAGATCGATTATTTTTCGATAAAAAATCGACAACTTTTCGATAAAATATCGACTACATTTCGACATCAAAGTGATAAATCTTCGATTCCAAAGTTCTTCCACTGCGATAACATATATTTAACTCCAATAACAAATCGATAACTTTTCGATAAAAGATCGATAACGTTTCGATATCAAAGCGATAAATTTTCGATTCCAAATTGCTCAAACTCCGATAACATATCTTTAAATTTTTGATAGCATGCTGACAACTTTTCAAATTGGTGGCACTCTAGTAACAAATCGACAACTTTATAGTAACATATCGATGGCTTTTCGATGAAAACCGTGTACTTTTTGATAACTTATCGGTAGCGTTTAAAGGCAGAAACTCTTCGATACCAAATTTGTAACACTCCGATAACTGATATATAACTTTTCTATAAAAAATCGATAATATTTTGATAATAAATGATAAAGTATCGATAAATTTTTGGTAACAAATCGAAACGTTTTTATTTATTACGTCGATAAAAAATATATAATCTTTATTACCGATAGCAAATTATAACGAATACCGATAACAAACCGATAACTCCCTGATAAGAAATGTATTAAATGCCCATATCCTATCGATAACGAACCGATAAGTCATCGTGAAAAAAAAACTTGAACATTTCGATAACAAATTGGTAACACGTCGTCCGGTTTTGGTTCCAGCTTGGATTTTGGCTTCTGATCTTACTTTTGAACTGTCGAAGTGCAACATACTTTATCCTTTACACTTTTGAAGCACCATGTTTTTCCTATGTGTATTCATACATACATATATATGCAATGGTACTTCCGCTGTTGTGTTGTTGAATTGTTAAATGGCTATGACGGCCAACGAAATCACTTAACGCTGTCATTAATTCGTTACTTATGTATGCAGGTTCTATATCAATTTACATTTTTGCATATTAATGACGATCATAATTTTGTTTAATGGCGGAATAATATTTATTTGTTGTAATTATAAAAGCCAAATGGATTAAATTATAGTACCGAGTACTTTTGCAAAACTGGGATTCAAATGAGTGCATATATGCAGTTATGATATGATGTGATATCACATGCCTACATAATGATTACTTTGAATGATATACTTAAATTTTATATTTTAAAGTATTTACTATAAAATAAAGTCACTGCAAGATAAACAGACTGAAGTTATGGAATACAAACAAAAAATTATATAATCGAAATAATCACAATTACACCACTTTCCTCCTGTGCATTGTTTGCGTCACGCTTGCAATGGATCTATGTTAAAGAGAGTAACGTGAGGGGTAAACAAGCATATATACTTATGTTAGAGCATATTCTCAAAGCTGCTGAAACTAAGCAAGAAAAGCTGCGAAGACTAGCAAAGAACGGTCGTGGCAACATCTTTTCTATAGGCAACAAGTCTATAGAAGAGGACTGAAAAATTCCGTTCAATAAACCCGGTGATGGACCAGGATAATATGCATGACAATGTAGACATTTTCATTACTACATCACCGTCTACGGAGAATGGCAAGCAACGCAAGAAGAGTCGCAACAAAGAGTCATTTCACGAAGAAAGCATTGCTTTGCGCTGCATTTAACTTTGATGGAATCTCCACCGAGGCATATAATGTTGCTGCAAATGACTCCCATGAGCTCGTGCTCCTTACAGATATACAACATATGTCTCGAAACAAGCAACTTCCACAGGAAGCAGAAGTCAACGCGGCTAGAATGCTAGAATGTGATATGAACTATCCATTGTTTTCCCTCTCACTGTGTATGGACGCGCGGAAAATAATGGGCGATGCCTCAATGACAGAGAGCACTTTCGTGGTCACTTTGGCAGACACGTGGCTACTGTCATAAAAGACAAAACTGCGAGCTCTTACAGCTAAAAATAAACCACGTCATACGCAGCATGAATGAGTGGCAACAAAGTTATTATTCTGCCTAAAGGTATATTTGAACAAAGTACTAAACGCTCAACGTTTCCGAACTGCCGATTTTGAGGGAATGTATAAGAGAGTTACGCCACATCTATCTATGACAACGCAGACTTACCTAAGAGGCAATGAGGGGCAGTGTCACCTATAACATGACCTGTAGAAGGATGGGAAATGGTCAGAAAATACCTGGACTAAATACTTCTGACTAAACAGGAAGATGCTTTCCTTGACGATTTGCATGAGAGTAGGCATAGGGCTCATGTAGCGCACACCCAAGTTAATGCTCAATTCAATCTAAGATGTGGAATATTTTGTGAAACCCTGGGAAGTTGATGTTGTTATTTTTGTAACCGCAAAAAGCACTCTCCCAAGATTAGCGGGAGTAGAGATAAAGCATTATGTGGATTTTGGTCTGCTCCTACGACAAGCATGTCTACAGGAGCTCATTCTGGGCTGTTCTAATCTACTGGGGACCTAGTAGGTTAGATTTTAGTTGTACACTCGAATAGTCTTGTTGTGAGGGTTACAAAATCTGTCAATGCATAAAGCACTTTCGCCGTCCACAGTATCAATTGCGGTTTGAGTTATGTATTAAGTTTCGGGTTCATCTAATTTCTGTGACTGTGTTCGGTGCGATTCTGCTTCAATTTCGTTTTAGATTCGACGCATATTTTGGCTACGATTTCGGTTCGGGGTCGGTTTTGAGTTTCATAGGGTCTTTGTTTTGACTAGGGCTCCGGTTTCGCTTCCGCTATCTGTTGCGGTTAAGCTCTGGTTCCGGTATTAGTTTTATAGTTCAGGCTCCAGTTTCGGTATCAGTTCCAGTTAAGATTCCGTTTTCGGTTTCGGTATCAGTTCCAGTTAAGATTCCGTTTTCGGTTTCGGTATCAGTTCCAATTTAAGATCCACTCCGAACCAAAACTACTTCCGCAATTGAAATAAGCAAAGCCAAGGCTTTTTGCTCACATTTTAGTTGCGGTAAGTATCTATTCTAGCTCCCGTTTTTGTAGCGGTAGTTATTCGTTTAGGTTTCAGCCTGTTTTTTGGCTCCTGTTTCGGGCTTTGGCTTTGGCTGCTATTTCAGTAGCGTTAATTATATGTGTTCGCTGCGGTTTAGATTTCGTCTCCTATTTCAGTAGCGATAAGTAACTGTGTTGGCTCCTTTCGGATTTAGCTCCTCTTTTAGTTGCGATTATTATCTGTTTTTGCTTCGGTTTTGTTTTTGTTCTTCTTTCAGTAGCATTAAGCATCTGGTTTGGCTCCAGCTTCAGTTTTGGATCCTTTTTTTTATTAGCAGCAAGTATTTGTTTTCGATATAGTCTCGGTTGTGGCTTCTATTTCAGCAAAAAAGTATTAGTTTTTTATCGGTTTTAGCTTATATGTCGGTACTGATTTCAGATTCGGTTTCAGTTTCTAAGACGACTCCAAGTTCCCTTTTAGACGTTGTTGGCACAAAACAAGCAGCAAAGGAGTACGACACAAATTGGAAGAGAAGCTCGGCCTAAAATCTCTTCGGAGGTTATCGCGCCTATATTTTTTTTTCTTTATTTGAGTTCGCTTAAAGTTTTGTTTACGGTTCTATTTTCTGGTCCAGTTTTGGTTTTTTTTTGTCTCAGTTCAGTCCTCCGTTTCACATTTGTCTGGCCTCAATTTCTTATATGATTTTTAGAGCATGCTTCTTGTCTCCTCACAGGGAAGATATCCGATATTTCTACAAGTGCAGATCGACTTGAAGGCTCTGAGTGCACAAAATCTTCCAGTGTTTCTGCTGTGAAAAGGAAAAGTGGTTTCGGAGCAGATTGCATTATCCTTTTGAATCTCTTAAAGTCTAGGCCTTGTATCAAGTCTTGTACATCCTAACTCTATTAACGGACATAATAACACCCAAAAGGATAATTTCTTAAGTTGTAAGCATGCATATTTCGAAAGGAAATTATCATAGGAATCTTCTGGATTTTACGGTTTCAGAGAAGTTCTAAATTAGAACAAAAAACCAAATAAATTTGATTTTAGCAAAGTCATCTGCATTCATCACACTTTTCATGACATAAATCTACTAAAATTCAATTTGGAAAATGACAGTTGACTTCTACCAAAGTTACAATACAAATAAATGATCCCAAAGTGCTAGTAAACAAGTATATTTCACATTAGACACAAACATATGTAAAGCAACACGCATACATCCATACTACTTATGCATTTGTATGTGTGAGTCTGTTATTGTATGTGTGGGCAAATATGCCCTCCATTACATCATCTTATTCGTATTCTCATTCACGAACTAAAATAGCCGTCATGCAATTTCAATACAATTCAATTCACTGCAAACTCCTATTTTCCCCTCTATGTAAATTTTATAGATATACAATACAATTCGTCCCATCGACTAACTATTTGTGCCCAATCTGCCAATTGTTGGACCCAATCATATTGATATGCAGTTCATGTAAATTGCTAATGTTAACATGTAAAAATATACAAAAGTAATACAAATTGTTGCATGCAATTGCTATTCAATAGCGACCCTGATATAACAATAACATAATAGTTGTAACAATAGAAAAATTGGTATGTGTAATGGAAATTGAAAATAACTGATAGATATTCGTGATATTGCAAATGAAATTTTTTCGGTTTCCTAACAAACTAAAAAGAAATTCGTGGAAGTAAATACAATGTGTTATTTTAGGCGCAATTTATCCTGCTCAATACTGATACGGAAAATGTAATGTTTTTAATTTTCTATTGAACGACAAGGTAAAGTTTCTAAATCGTCGAAATGTTGAAAATTGTTATTGCTGAAGCGGAGCGTCATAGATACTCTCAAATAACTATAACAAATACGCCTAAAAGTCTGCAACCTGAAGTCTATGAGCGCTCAATTTTATTAGTATTTGTACTAAATATTCCAATATTGCCTACTTTGGGGCGCATATTAAAAATGTTTTGAATATCAGTTACAAATTGAACAATCTTCGAAAAAATTAAGCTAATGTTAAAACGCTCCACTCGATAAATCGCTAAAGCTTTGTCAGAATAATCCAAAGGCATCGAACTTTCAGTACCTTGTAGGCTAACGAACTTAAGGAGTCAGATAATACATAGATAATAAATAGATGTCTAGATTTTTAGGGCGTTATTTATGAAAATCTAACTTTAAAAAATTCTCAAAATTTAAAAATTGTAACCCTTGAATATTCTTGCAACTAAGTAACCGTACAACTAACATAGCTGAGATTATACTAATATCCAGTCGCTCTTCACAAAACCCTACTGAGGCATGCCCTAATAATACTTCAATTACCACTGAGAGATGGGTCTTGATGAAACCTAATAGTTTCGCTGGCTAGAGATATCTAACACCTAGCAAGAGATGGTATCAATCTTAGCCGATCCGTAGCTCACTTTTCCAAAATATTGGCATGCACCCCCCGCTTTTGTTGCTGCTGTTGTATTAACGATAAAGACACACCCCGAAGGCTTTGGGGAGTGTTATCGATGTTGATGGTCGTTTGCGTTACGTTCCGGTAACAAAGCAGCATTAAGGTACTAGCCCGACCATCTCGGGAACGATTTATATGACCATATTAAACCGTCTAGGCCAATCCCGCCCTCCCCACCCCTAGTTCCATGAGGAACTTGGGGTCGCCAGAGCCTCGGCTGTTAATGAAACAGCATTCGTCACGGGTAGGTGAGGTTGACAATGGAGTTGCGCTGGCAATCCCTTGAGAGGCTTACGCTACACAACCCCTTGAATAGATTTGGTATTTTAGTCGTCTCTTACGACAAGCATACCTACCGCGGGTATATTCTAATCCCCCTAACCCGCTGGGGGGACACACCCCCAGCTAGTAACTATTAGCACCGGCTTAGAGAAGCACGAGTCAATTTCCACTGAACTCGTAAAGTCCTAGCACTTTGATATTTTTTATAGGATTGATCCATGCCACCACGACCGAGTTCAAGTGCTCATTAAGAAGTTCAATTGCAATTTTATATGGGCCTGACTTTCGTAGTAGGTGCTAAAGTGCCCAACCTAAGACTCACTGAATTGCAGTTCCCACCAAACCCAGAGGTGTCTCTGGTTTGAAGACACCGCAAGTTCGGGCAGTCTAAGTTCCTGGCTGAGTAACGTAATTCCATCTTCCATCCCATCCAGCTGGACTCCATTTAAAAACAAATTTACCTGACTGCTACTTAATACGTGTTCCGTAACAAACTGATCCCTCGAAAGTATGGGAGCCTCCTTTTATTCAGCTTCTGTCAAGTTTCGATTTCGTTTTTTCGATAGTATAAGCGATACACCATGATTAATTGGTATGTAGGTCTTATATATTTAGTGCTTTCTTGGGATTTACGGGTGGTTTGATAGATTCAGATAACCTTATCAACATATGCAAATATCCCTGCAAAACGCTCTGCAAGATGCTTGGAAATTTTCCCTGACGGGGATATCCAGGTGGTCAGTATAAACCATCACGTGGCAAGCACGTGATTTTTAATAAGTTCTTTAAAGACAATAACCCAATGGAGGTGTTGTACCTACTTCTCCGGTTGTGGTGAACTTCTTGCTCACTCTTCCCCTCCTTCCTTCCACGCCGTGACAGTTTTACCGCCGTCATAGGAAAATGGAACCTGTACACATTCCACTTCCAGTTCCTCTAAAGCTTTGCCGAGAGCAGTAGGCAGGACATTATTAAAAGTTCCTCCGATATAAAGAAAACGGCTTAGTAGACTTTTACACCAGGCATGCTGCGATGTCAATAACTGTTTCTACCCTGTACCTATAGAGCGATCAATATTTTTAAAGGAAAGAGGCTTCCCGGACTGAAAAATTTAAAAACTCAGTAAAGGCCGTTAGCTCGCAGGGAAATAACTCCAAACCTCCAGATTCACCAACTCTATTCGGTGAGCAATATATGTCCATGCAAATTGTTCATCCGGTTCACTAGAAACCTTAGCCTTGCCACCAACAATTACAAAACCCAAGTACCCCATGGGTATAAAATAATCGTTTTATTTACTATAACCAATTATAGGTAATTAGGCTTTCGCTAAGCAACAATCATCAATAGTACCGAAAACCACCAAAAAGTATGCAACATTATTCAAAAACTGTGTAATTACAACAACATGATTTTAATGCAATTCATCCCACGGATATCATTTATATTTCTAGCAATAACACCAACATATAACATACATATTTATATTTTACCCACACCGAGCGCCCTCAAATATTCCAAATCGGCTCTCAAATCGAACTTCAGAAAACAAACGCCTGTCTGCGGGCATGTAAATTGTCTGTTTGAACATTTAACAAATATGTGTTATGTAAACGCGTTTATGAAACTCATGACTACACTGCAGGCAAACCTATTAGTTGCAAACTTACACGTTTTCTAAGCATAACTAGTCAACGAACTGATCTTTGATGTGTAAAGCTCATTATTCATAGTATGGAGGACTCCTCAACGTAAGCATTAAGTGTAAAGTGTAAACGTAGTCGTTATAAGTGGATGCTATATAGAGTATATATCTAGAATGTAAGTGCAGGCGTAGTGTGGGGTATACTGTATGAAGTCTTACAGAATGTAAGCGAAAGTGTGGTAACTAAATGAGAAATAAAATAACGGAAAGTAAAATAAAATAAAATAAAATATAAATAAATATAAAATAAATTAAAATAAAATAAAATAAAATACAAGAAAATATAATAATATAAAATAAATTAAAATAAAATAAAATAAAATAAATACAATAAATATATAAATAAATTAAAATAAAATAAAATAAAATAAGATAAAATAAAATAAAACAAAATTTAAAAAACTAAATTAAATGAACTAATATAAATTAAAATAAAATAAAATAAAATAAAATAAATAAATTAAATTGAATAAAATAAAAAATTGAATAAAAAAAAATAAAATAAAATATAATATAATATATTATTATAAAATAAATTGAAGTAAAATAAAATAAAATAAAATAAAATAATAAATAATAAAATAAAATAAGATAAAATAAAATAAAATAACATAAAATAAGGTAAGATAAAATAAATAAAATAAAATAACTTTAAATTAAATCAAATTAAATTAAATTGAATAAAACAAAATAAAATATAATAATATAAAATAAGTTTAAATAAAATAAAATAAAATAAAATAAAATAAGATAAGATAAAATAAAATAAAATTAAATTAAATAAAACTAAATTAAATGAACTAATATAAAATAAAATAAATAAAATAAATAACTTTAAATTAATTAAATTAAATTAAATAAAACTAAATTAAATTGAACTAATATAAAATAAAATAAAATAAAATAAAAAAATAAAAATAAAATAACAAAAAATAGAATAAAATTAAATGAAATAAAAAAATGAAGACCTGTTTGATCCTAGTCAGGCCACTTTTGTATTTTTTCTGACTAGTTGAGTGTTTCACTGTATTAGGCTCATATCTTTTGAGGCGAGTGTTCGACTAATAAATATAACTTATATGTATCGCGTACATACATTCATTCATATTGTGTATCCGCTCATTTGCTTGATTTTAATGTTTACGATTGATAGCGCTATGTCGAAAATTTGCTGCTTTGATGCCTCGCTGTTTTGTTAGCAAAGTAAAATGAAATTAAATGTCTGAGTGATTGGCAATTTCGTTCAACATATTCATCATACTTAGGCACATTTGTGTGTTTATGGCATAAACTTGTATACATACAAAAATATTGTAACGAATTTAGTGCAATTCCTCTTATTTGCAACCTTAGATTCGCGGAATTTTAAGGGATTGGGGGTTTCTATGTTATAAGTGGCGAAAGAACTGGCGAAACGTTCTACACACTTTTTCGTTTTAAACAAAAATTACATCTGCTCCAATAGTTTGGCAGGAGAAAAGATGAGGCTTAAGCAGATAAGTTTTGTTTTGAAACAACTTCCAGGCATTTTTTTAAATGTCTCGAGCTAGGCTCAGTGAAAATAACCTTTTAAGAACCCCGGACAGCCACCTCAACCTGACCTAACCTAAGGGAATGAAAAATAAAACAAATTTCATATGTATTTAATTAGCGAGCTTTGCTCATATTGCTTTATACAATGGTTTTTGTTATTGATATTAGAGAAAAATTGTAAGTTTACAAACGGCGATGGTTACTAGAATATGTTTCTGAATTTCACTTCTTCATCAGCTAGCTTTTCGGGAGCTGAGCATTGAACTCGAATCTCAATCCATTTGTAAACTTACAATTTTTCTCTAATATCAATAACAAAAAACAAATCTCGTTTTACTAATCTGATTTTCCTTCTGAAAATGTGTATGCAATGGCCCTTGTTTGAACTTAAAAAACGCATTTCAGATTCCACTTAGCTGTGTTCTAATAAGTTTATATAAATGAAGTGTTTGAAATTATATTTTATACCCTATTTATTTTACATTTTATTTAGAATTGTTTATTTAATTGATATACAAATTAATTATGCATACAATTTTATTTAGTAATTTTAAAAAAATTATTTTCGAAATTTAATCGAATTTAAATTTATAATTCATGAAATACTAAATATTCCGTAATTATACAGCGTTACGATAAAATGCAGAGTATTGCAATTGATTTTAATTTAAAACTCACAATTAGACATTAAATATGCATTTATTGATATGTATGCATTAGGGTGGGCCTAAAAAATTAATATTTTTCTTCTGGTATACTGAAAGTATTGCTCAGTACATTTAAAAATATAGCCTATATAAGCAACTTTAGACTCTCTTTTTTAAATGTTTCGAGGTGCCTCATTGCGATATTGGATTTTCGTCTTATTTTGCGTTTTGCTACGGTGGTTGAAAAAGTCGATTTTTTAAATAAAACTTTGCGTGATCTATTTAATATCCACCTTCCCTTGCGTATTGCGCGTATTTTGAGCAGATCTTTTCCGTGGTACAACGGCAAAGTGATGATGACTATAAAAGAACGCAAAAGGTTGTATAGAAATAGGAACTGGAACAATACAGTTATAGCCTGTGGCAGTTGAAATTTTTACGAAATAAAGCCAATGCTTTTAATAGGAAAGCAAAGTAGGTGTACTGTGTGAAAGAGTTAAATTCTATACTTAAATTCAAGGATTTTTGCTTGAAGCACCTAAGCATTATAAGTACGCAGAATACTGAGTGTTACACTGACCCTAATACTCTAAATGATTTTTTAGAGGCTTTTGTATAAGCCAGGATGGAGCAGTATCACACGGCTTATACACTGTAAAAGGGTTTCAATTTAGCGTGGCTCATTTCAAAGACATCTTCTCTTATGGGTATTAAACCCGAGGCTATTGGAGAGGACGGTATATCCCCGAAAGGTTTAACAACTGCCTCAAAACTTCGTATTTCAAGCAGAGTCGAAATTCGCCACGATTGTTTTTGTGGCCAAAAATAACATCGCCTTAGAACCATATGACGTCAAGCCAATCAGCATTATACCGGGCTTAGCTGAAATGCTTTAATACTTGAAGGCAGCTTTATATATTCAGCCAAATGCGCTGATGTTTTCAGTCAAATCAGTATTTCGCCCTAAGCACAGCAGCCATAGTAGAAATACTTGATTCTACTAATAAATTTTGACCCTGGTGACTAACTCTTCTTTGACTCCTTTTTTCTAGGCATTTGATCATGGCCTTCTATGTGAAAAGCTCAAGTGTTACTTTGGATTCAGTGTTAGTTCTGTTATGCTTATGACGAGCTACCTTACAGCGAGAACATAGAAATTCGTGTGCAAAGCTTATGCACATAGATCACTTGTTTGTTTTCTCTAGTTTACCCCAGAGCTCCGTACTTGGTTCTCTTCTCTTGTATTCTCTGTGTGTCAGTATGTTCATGTTCATGCTCATGACGATGATATTCAATTGTACTTGACTAGCCGTGTCGGCTTTGTTGAAGATTTATGCTTTAAAATTAATAGCGACTCATCAGCTATATCAAACTGGGCTAGTGAAAACGACTCTTCTACAATGCTAAAGTCTTAGGTGCTGCCTATTATTAACAGTGTTATGCACCATGAGAACATTTGAAATAATATTATTTTTTACAGTGTCTTTGATAAGAAAAAATTATAGATTTCAAGTAGATCCGCCGACTACGTTAATAAGGTTTTGAGTAATGTTTATTTAGCCGCACGTTGTTTAATAATGTCTGCTCATTTATTTTTTTAGAGACCAGAAGAAAGCTAGCAATCTTGTCCTGCTCAATATTTAAATTTTGTTTTCGCTCCACCCTAATGTGCATGCGTTAACTGTGCATTTAAATGTAAACGCCAGCACAAAAATAGCACAACAACACCAAAAACTACATACGTCATGTTGGCATTTAAAGCCGTTGAAAAGTCGACAATTATCCGTTTTATGTTGATTGTTTTGTTAGTGTTGCATATTTGTATTGTTATGCCTAAATATTTAGTAAGTACTATTGTTTTTTGTTGTTGCAATTGAGCGCATTTATGTAATAAATAAATTCTAATTTGTAATTTGGTTAAATTAAACAAAGCAGGCGACTTTCGGTCAAATTTGTGGTGAAACAAAATTTCGATTTGTATTTAGGATTTTATTGCATTATATTTAGTTGACATACATATATACATACACTGAAAGAAAACGGCTGGTAAAATCACCATACAAGTCAATTCAACCGAAGTTTCTGTCAGTTTGTATCCATCGCAACAAGATGTTGAATCAACTGCGCACAAATCGTTGATTCGTAATTGACCGTTTTAGTAGTCAAATGAACAAAAAAAGTTGTTGTGACAGCTTTGTACGAAAGTACCTATATTGCGGCATTTGCAAGGCAGATGAGTTTTCATTGAGATCTTTTCATGGCAGAAATACACTCGGACTGCTTGCCGAACAGTGCCGAGGGGCTACCCCGCTTAGGAAAATTTTCTTCTAATTGAAAAGCCTTATTTCTAAAACTTTTATGTTGCTTTGCCCGTGGTGTGAGCCCAGGGTCTTCGGTGTGGTAGGCGGAGCACGCTACCATCGCACAACGGCGGCCGCCATATACATACGTAAATATGTGCATACATATAGTACACAGCATACATAAGTACAAAGTAGAGAGCGCAGTGAGCGTAAAATTCTCTTTGAAATTTGCTCATGTATTGACTGTTGATCGCTGTTGAAATACCAGTGAGATCAGTTGTGTTAACAAAAAAATCAGTTAATTGATTAGGAATCTGTCAATTTTACAGAATTTTGTTAACTTAAGAGCGACAATTTCTCTTCTGTTGAAATGACTGAAACTAATTTCTTCGCTTGACAAAGAACTCGTCGAATTAACCATAATTCGATCAATTTTACCGACTCTCCGTTAAGTCAAGACAACAGAACCGATTTGTTGATTTTTCTAGCACCATTTCTTTCAGTGTATATATGCACTAACAGATACCTCTCTATAAATGTGCATTTGTATGTGTGTGTGCGAGCTTCAAATATTTAGTGCATTAATTATACCAAATAAATAACAATGCGTATGAATTGTGCGGTGTTTTGTTAATGATTCGAGTCACTCATATTATGCTTATTAATGTATGTCAGAACAACACTACCTTGGCACTGAATGTCATGCTGAACATACATCCAGTAGACAGTGCGGGAAAGGCGCCGTGGCCCGGTCGTTGGTCAGGCTTCGTGTATGGGATATGGACTTTCCGACTTCGGACACTCTAGCCTGTTACTATGTTCGGCTTTATCCCGACAGGACGACTATTGTATGCCGATAACTGCTACCTATACAACCTTCCGCCAGTCAATCCCCGAAAGAGAAGTTAAATTCTTCACCGATGGATCGGATTTGGACGGAAAGGTTGGTGGTTGTCAATAGCTAAATGTAAGCCGCAAGTTTAAGTTGGCTGATCACTGCGGTGTCTTCCAAGCGGAAGTTACTGCAATTGAGGATGCGGTAGATGAAATGTTATCCAGCGCTAATACGGTTGAAAACTTTACATATTCTTTTATATCCAAGCGGCTGTCAAGGCATTGATTTCAACTACAGTGCGATCGATGGCGGTCTGGGAATGCCTGACCTCGCCTGCGATTGCATCGCACTGTTTTATAATTAAGATTATCTGGGTCCCGGGCCATAGTGATATCCCGGGTAACTGTCAAGTGGATCTCTTAGCCGCATCGGTACAACTGAACAGATGAAGATGGCTGTAGGGATTTCGGGATTTCACTGGCCACCTATGGTGTGCTCCTCCATAGCTGGGCCTCGCGTCAGCTCAGCAAAACGTTGGGCGACAACACCTCTTGCAGGGTAGCAAGATCTTTCTGGCCGAAAAAGGATGGGAGGAATCTGCCGAAATAATTGGGTTCACCTATCTATGGTCATTGGGGTTTTAACAGGGCACTGTCGCATGGGTAACCATGCGGTACGTCTCAATATACTGGAAACTTCATCCACTTCATACTGGAACAATCATCAAAATCACTTTCGCTTGATTTCCAGCTTTTGCCAGAACTAGGCGAAAGTACTTCGTTCGCGACTCACTTGGATCTCCCGATGATTTATCCAAGGTTGAGATCGCTATCCATCGGAACTTTATCGTTGCTACCCAACGTTTCTCTAAGTAGCTGTATTTACGTCACCGTTATTTTACTGTTTATGGTATCACAACGGACCTTCATGTTGTCCAAGTGAGCTTCCCTTATCGGGCAGCTACACCTAACCTAAACTAACTTGACTTATGACAATTTCGGGAAAAAGTCTCTAAGCATATTTGTACTGAATTCAAACTAGCACAAAAACAAAAAGGCTCCACAATATCAATTAAGTTTTAAGTGAAATAGTTCTAGTTGCAACTAAAACCTCACCGGACTGAGCTTCAATCCGATATCGCACTGGAATGATAACTGAATTTTGAAAAACAAGCACCAAATTTTAAATACAAATTTGTGTGTTGATAGCGTATTCCACTTACCGCATGGAGCATCCTGTATTCTGTCCTGATTGGACATAAGTTCAGGGTCATACCAATCGGAAAAGGCGTACCATGATTCTATATGATCACACCAGCTGCTTTCATTGGATTTCATCCCAATATACTTAGGTGGTATAATATCGCACGTGCCATCCAGAAGTTTTTCAAAGCCCAAAAAAGCCCAAAAGTAAGTCGTTCTCATAGTCCAATGAAGCAAAAGTCACCGTTGTCTGCCAATTTTTATGCTTTTATAGAGAATCCTGCTACTCTTGTTTTTATATCCCCGTCCCGTTCGTTCCTCTATGCCTGTTCATTTTTCTAACGATTTCGATATCATTAACGCTGCTACTGGCTTGTTCCTTATACCGTGCATATTTTTTGCTTTATCGTTGTGCGCCTGTGCCGCCCATTTATTATAATTGTAACTATCCGAGATTCTACACTCAGCATTTTTGCGGTTGTTTGTTTTTGGTGTTGATGTGTTGAAAGAAGAATTCCTTTGTCAGATATGTATCCGGCCCTTGCCTTTTTCATAAGGACTCTAATGCGATTTGTTGGAGCCACTCTGAAGCTGACAGTGTCAAAGAAAGCAGTTGCACTTGGTGGGTGTGGGAGAGGGTGATATTATTGAGATATACAAAGAAAGACACAAAAGTAGTGGGTGACATTATTGAGATATACAAAGAAAGGCACAAAGGTGTCACCCACTCTCTTTTCGCCAGCCATTATCACCACATTCTCTTGCTTAAGTAAGATCAGATATTCTAGTTAGAGTTAGTTGTAAAGAAGGGTACTTAAGTGTTCTGCGCTTTCTTAGATTCGATAGTTGAGCTGAAGGCTGGTCATCCTTGAAAGGAATATATGTCTTTGTGTACAAAAATATTTTTCAATAATGAACTGTAGTCTTTTTTATGCTGTAAAAAGACTCCCATAACCCGGTAACCCTCATAAAATCGGCAATTTGAACTGCCTTTCAATTTATTTCAAACAACTTCAAGTGTTGTGTCAAATAGCAGTTGTCCTTTGAGCAGCATACCAGCATGTCTTAGAACATTCATCACAATTGAATTTGGTTTTTGGATGATTTTTTATTCTTGGAAGCTACATAGCCAAACACATTTGAAATAGATATGTAAATGCACATAAACATCTTTATCCATACATATTTACACATATGAAACTTTTGCATGTGAAGCAAATTCAGCATTTGAAACGGAAACTTGCATGCGAAAATTTCAATTACTATTTGCAAATGGTCTGACGTTGTCTAAGTTAGTAACAAACCTAAGTACAGCAGTGATGCACAGAGAGCTTGCAGCATGTTCTTGTACGCGTTAATGATCAAGTTCATTTGAAATGTGCCAATGCAATGAGAACCTCAGCTGCTCCTGTCACACGTCTTTTTGGTGTAGCCCAAAAGTTTATGAAGTTCCCGTTTAGCTCTAGTGTGCAGCACTGATCCACATTCGTACATTACTTCATTCATTTCAAGCATGCGAGTCAATAAGAACATGTGCTATTTTGTCTTTAATGGCAAATCGACTGAAATCCATTTACTTTTGAAAACATGCAGATTTAGTTTTTATTTTATTTTTATAGCACATACTCAAACTATTGTTTGAGTAATATAAAATAAAATTGTAAACGCTTGAAATAAAAATGTTCTTTTTTCGCTTAAACTTGGGAGCTCGTTTCAGTGATATAAATCAAATTAAACTGAACTTTGGTAATAACATTTTATGCTAGATTCAAATATAGTATTGAAATTGAGTAAGGAAGTTAATTGCTCTATTTAAATTTTCGTAGCATCTTACGGGAAGATTACTGCAATATCTTTTAACTTTGAGGTTACTTATCAATTATTATTGTAAAGAATGTTCGCAGAACTTGCTCCTCCGTATTATCACTAAATAAGAAATCTTTTCCCCAAATCATTCGATCAGTATCCTTTAATCTATCGACACCATCATCTAATCTGTTGTGAAATGATCTGATCTGATGAAATCTGATGTGCGCCTATGTGATATTTTCTCATGTGATATGCTATTTTAAGATCACTTGTTATATGATGCGATATAATATCATGTTATAGCATATGAAGGAAAGGTGAGTACTGTCTAATCTTAAGAGCTATGATATAATCTGTTGAGCAACACTCTCATATGACATCACATGTTAAGATCTTATAATATATGATATGATATGATCTGATATGTAAATATTTCATGAGATGTGATATGTTACAATCTGATCAAATCTGATATCATTTATTTTGATCTGAAATGTTATGATCTGTCGAGATGTGGTATTATGTCATAATGCTCTGTTTTGTTTTGGTGTAATATTATATGATCTCTTGTAATATGATCTGATGTGACCTGGGTATTTCAATTATAACCGATTAACGAGTAGCTGAAATCATTTTTTCCAGTAATGTCTGAGTCTCACAGTCAAGCGCCTCTTAATTTGTTTATACTGATGCCTTATACCCGATCCTATCAAAAGCGATGCAGAACATGCACTTAGCCGTCTCATTCTCATGAAGTCATGAAGATCAGATTGAGTTGCCATGTGTCTTGTTCACAGTCATACGTTTATGCCAAGTGAAATTACCTGTCATCATATTAATACACAAGTTGTATGCGGTAACACTAGCAAAATAAAGGAAAGACAAGTTAGATATTCTGAGCTTAATGCGATCCTGAGTTTTGTCCACTTATAGCCCACCCATCACCGCTTCGCGAGCCAAAGAATGTCAGTTCAGAGCGCGCTCTGAACCAGCGCTCAGCCGCCTCATGCGCGTCGTCTCCCAAACAAAGGTCATAGAGTATTGAGATTGGGTGCTTTCTGGATAATAAAAGTAGACTTTGTCGGTCTCAGCCGGTTGCTTACTTCTTCCTTGTACCAGTTACGGTATCGGGGGTTTTTCACGGCAAAACTGTTGTCAGCAAACTCCCATTGTCCTGTGTCTAATTCATCGCGGCCCCAATAAGTGATATTCTTTTGGATGTCTAAACAGTGACAGGTTTAATTGTTAACTCTGATTTCCGTTTACATTCTTCAAGGTATCGAATTTATGACAATAAGTTGGTACTTCGTATTGTCCTCCGTGCAAAGATCAAACCACATTTATTTTGGTTGAGAGTCAGTCCGCAATATACGAATAATAAGTAAATATACCCTGGTACCGTTGCAAAACTTTACGCATTATTAGTGCTTATAAATTTTCCCCTGACAAATATCAGGCGATCGAATATTCCGCTAAAGCTAAAAACAAATACTTCCTAGCTCGCATAGTATTCATACTAATATTTCTTATTTTCTTTTCTTGTTTGCTTCCATAAATACCATTTTTCACTGCTCTTATGTAATTGTCGTTTTGTTTGCTTTTAATACTATTACCGCGCCATCATTCAGCGCCACAAATCACTAAAGGCATTAGAATGGTAAAGGCAAAACCTGGTTTCTGAATTAAGCTAAAGCAAAAAAAATAATCAGAGCAAATAAAAAGCTGCGGTGTAAATTTGCATAATTATAGGTTGTAAGTGGATGTTGTCAGTCACTAAGTTAGTCAGCTGGCAGTCAGTTTAATCGAAGCATTCAAGCAAAATAGTCAACTAAAAGGCTAACCAACCAAATCGTACACATAGCAGACAGCGACTCAATTTTCTCAGTCAGACCAAGCTAATGCCATTCATAAAAAACATAAATAAATCACGTAAGATCAGTACTAAACAAATAAGCGAAAAAGTACAAGAAAAATAGTAAAGGTAGTAAATGAAAAGGTAGATGAAAACTATATCTACTCACACACACCTACACATCTAAAGAAACCCAACAAAGGAAATGATTGTTGTTCTCATGTAAAGGGAACGTTATGTAAGGTGATATATGCACAATGAGACGGCAAAGACTGAACAATAACGAAGCAAGACAGCAAAATAATATTCATAAAGCAGTTGACAAAAGCTGTAAGTGTAGGGGGCTTACCCCAATCATTTCCGCCTTTGGCGCGCCAGTCAAATGTCAAACCATCAACTTGACTCCTTTCATTTCAAGCTGTTGTAAGTTCAGCTGTGCGATTTTCATAGCTTTTCAACGCGTATGGATTGTATTGCGAATTTTTTATAAATTTTTTTTATACCCAAATGCAGGACCAATGAGCGAAATAATGGAAAGCTAAGATGCAGCGTATTTCAAAAAAAAAGCTACGATATTTAAAGATCCATTCCAACGATTTTCTAACAAATAACTCAGAAGACCCAAAATGACTACCTGGTGAGAATGTTGAGGGAAGATAACGGATAATTCGTGAGGTATGTGAATTCACTATAATTGATACCTTAAAGAATCATATGTCAGCTACATGGTGGAGCCGCAAAAGACTGGACTATTTTTTTATGTACATCACTTCTAGAAGAAAAAATCAAGCAAAACTAGAAGCTCAACTAAAGTGAGTTGTTTTTACTTTTACTTCTGTTAAATTATCCTAATTATCTCAAAACTAAGTAAGCCTGGACATCTGCTTTCATCGTTTCCACCAATTGGTTTGATTAAAATTTTGCATTAAAGGTAAGCAGAAAATTGGAGATGAACAGATTCGAAAAGTGAATCCAAAAAATTATATTAACTACAAGCTATCCATTTGTACATGGAAGCGTACGTAGAAAACAACTTGAGGTGTTGTTGTTGTTGTTGTTGCAACAGTGCAGATTGTAATCCTCTAACGTGAATCCGAGGAAACTTGCAGCAGTACATGTTGCAAGCAGTACATAAATTATGTATGTCGTATTGCTTTTGGATCGGTAAGAGTTTAACTTGTAAGAGTATCGAGATCGAAGTTGAGCTAGAGTGAAGTGCGTCTCCCTAAGTTGCATTCCTCTTCTGCGTGTGCAGGATATTTAACTTTAAGAACGCGGTTCGCCGGGCAATTCCTGCCAAAGAGGTCCGATGCCTTTTTGTGGATATCCTTGAGGACCTTTTTGTGCTCTTCTTATACATATGTTTGAGTTTGCAGAGGCCGTATTTTTTCATAATGCTTGCGGAGATGAATTCTTAAATCCCTGGGAGGCGGAGCCACTTCAGTAAAATATCTTTTGGGATGCCCATGTTTCTGGGTATTCAACAGAATTAGTTTGTTCAGTATTTCCCTTCTCTCCCTAATGGGGAGTACTCTCACTATGCAGATGGTAATCTGTGAACATAGGAATACAGCTCATAGCAATTCTCCGAGCGTTAATTTTGCCAGCTCTTTGGTTCTGAAATATTTAACTTTAAATTTACGGTTGATCCGATATAAAACAAACTTCTGTCACAAACCAGTATTCAATAGTTAGCATCCCATATCTCAATTACTAACGATCATTTAATTGAAATGGAATTGTAAAGAGTCATAAGACCGTTAAATTTCTACGTACATTGCTCTTATGACTATGAGTCGCAATGTTTCGCCTGTTAACATGCTTCTCGGCAACGATGTTCCCCAGCTGACAGCCTACCAGCATGGATAACAGCACTGGGAGCCGACGCGTTTTGGGAATACTATTTAAAGTCGCTTTAAAGGACTTTCTTTTTCATTTTGGTATTAAGGGGCAAATTATGAACCTACTTTAACAGATGTCAGGTGCTCAATGTAGTTTTACAGCAACAAAGCACCCGAAAAAAGCAATTCGGTAGACAAATAAAGGAATGACAGTTGATTTACGACTCGCACAATCACACTTCTCGCCGCTGTAGTACTGAACTTACGTTCAATTGTAGCACGTAAGTTGTGTAAGACATTTTTTTAAATTTAATTCTTAATTATTTTAGAAATAGGTGAGCTAACTTTTATTTTAAGTAGCTGGATATAACAGCAAATACATACATTACAGGTGGAAAGGTGAGAACAAATTGAGGTAGGTTCTTTTTAAAGAAAAAACTTTAAAATAAATATTACCGAGACAATGCAACAAAAAAACATATCGACTAGGCGCACGAGTCAAGATAATTAAGGAGTTTCACTGTGAGATAGAAACTTGAAATTCGAAACATGGTCTAGGATTTAGCCAAAATGTAGTACAAATTTGAAAAAATTTTGTGTTCTGATATTAAGAAAAATCGTAAGGATCGATTGGAACTTTGCCATCATTGGTTGCTCGGCTAAATGGAATAGCTAGGGTCTCAATACCTTATATATAGTTGAGAACACGATGGCAATGCCTGGAATAAGGCCAGATCTTGTGACCAATTTTTTAGAAACTTCACACAGACCTTCAAACTTGAAACCTTCAAAGACCCGAAGCAATACATTAAAAAGAGAAAAAAAATTCTGCTAGTTGGTGTCTTAATTGAGATAGTTAGAAAATGTCCACAAGCTTTGCGATCCCGCGAGCGAGATCAAAATCAAAATACTATAGAAGAAACGACTCGAATTGATAGGGAAGCTTAAAACTTATCAACTAAGTATATAATGTTTGAATATACACGAACTCAAATTCCCTTACTTATTTTATATTTAATTTATTCTTTTAACTTCTGTTTTCATTTTTATACTCAGCGTGCTTATCACACAGAGTATATTATAAAATTGATTGGATAACGGTTGGTTGTACAGGTATAAAGGAATCGAGATAGATATAGACTTCCATATATCAAAATCATGAGCATCGAATACAAATTTGATTGAGCCATGTCCGTCCGTCCGTCCCTCCGTCTGTTAATACGACAACTCGAGTAAATATTGAGATATCTTCACCAAAAGTACACAAGCTTATCTGGACCCAGAATAGATTTATATTGAAAATGAGAGAAATCGGATGATAACCACGCCCAATTTTTATATAAATAACATTTTGGAAAACACAAAAAACCTGATTTAGTTAATAATACACCTGAAATGTTGAAATTTGACATGTGGGCTGACATTGAGACTCTCGATAAAAATTTTCTAAATGGGCGTGGCACCATCCACTTGTGATAAAATCAATTTTACAAATATTATTAATCATACATCAAAAATCGTTAAACCTATCGTAACAAAATTCGGCAGAGAGGATGCCTTTGCTATAAGGACTGCTTTGAAGAAAAATTAACGAAATCGATTAGGGGCCACGCCCACTTTTATATAAAAGTTTTTTAACAGGGTAGTGGACGTATAAAATTAGCCATATCTTTGCAAAAAAGAGCTTTATATCAATGGTATTTCATTTGCCAAATTTTTAAAAATGGGCGTGGCACCGCCCCTTTTACGACTAAGCAATTTTCTATGTTTCTGGAGCCATAATTCGAAGAAACGTTAACGGATCGTAATAAAATTGGGTACACAAATTTTTCCTATAGCAGGGAATATTTCTAGAGGTCGGTTAAAGACCACGCCCACTTTTATATAAACGATTTTTAAAAGGGTCGTAGACGAAAATAATAAGCTATAACTTAGCAAAAAATAGTTTTGAATCAATGATATTTCACTTATCAAGTTTTATTGTAAGAGGAAATGGGGAAACATATTTTTTTTAAACGGGCGGTGCCACGTGTTATGTAGAAAAGTAATTTATCTAAAATGAAATGTACAACTGAAGCTCACGCTGAGTATATAATGTTCGGTTACACCCGAACATATGCTTCCTTACTTATTATTATACCTTTCATGAGCATGAACTTTGGTCTGATGTTTGTAACGTTGAGAAATATAGAAGATAGACTCACCATTAAGTATACCGAATTGATCAGGGCGACGAACTGAGTTGATATATCCATGTCCGTCTGTCCGTCCGTCTGTCTGTTTGAACGCAAACTAGTCTCTCAAATTTTGAGATATCTCTATGAAATTTGGCACAAGGATGTATTTTTGTATTATATTAGACATTTGTTGGATCCGGTAGGATCGGACCACTATAACATATATCTCCCATACAACCGATCGTTCAGATAAGACGATTTTGGTCATTCCTGCCGCAATTTAGAAAGTATAAACGTGAAACTCGGTGATGTATATTCTAATATATCACAGAAGATATCCTGAAAAAATAACTTTGATCGGAGCTATATATAGTTATATCCCATATAACCGATCGTTCAGATAGAAAGATTTTTGGCTATTTCTCACTTAATTGCCAATATAAAAACGTTAAACTTGGTGATGTTTATTCTAAAATATCGTAGAAGATTTCTTGTAAAAATCATTTCGATCGGAGCTATATATAATATATATCCCATACAACCAATCGTTCAGATAGAAAGATTTTTGGCCATTTCTCCCTTAATTTCCAATATAAAAACGTTAAACTTGGTGATGTTTATTCTAATATATCGTAGAAGATTTCTTGTAAAAATCATTTCGATCGGAGCTATATATAATATATATCCCATACGACCGATCTTTCAGATAAGGGGGTTTTTTGCCATTTTTTATTTTATATTTATCTTAAAAATCTTTTAGGTATGTACATCTGTTCACTATATATTTCTTATCTTATACATCCGATTATTTGGAGATTACGAGCGGGATAAGATTATTGTTCAGCCCCATTCATGAAAGGTATGAAGTCTTCGGCACAGCCGAAGACAGTCCCGTCCTTACTTGTTTTTATTTTTGTTTTATGTCCTATTCCCTTTTGTTAGGTCGCCTCTTGTGCGCCTTGCATTGCACACATTTCCGTTTGGCAGCGATGAATTTCCGTTTTGACTCAAGTAATAATCAAAAAATGCTATACAGAGGTATATATTATGTACATAGAAATATGCTGGGCAGAAGGGCGGAAAGAAAATTTGCATGAGTATGTGTTTGAGTGTAAGCCAGCGCTACTTAATGGTTATGACTATTGTGCGACTGTAAGCTTTAGTTGCATACATACGCAAATTCCTAGATTGAAGATATGTATGTGGATGTGTGTATACGATAAATTAATCTTTACTTTTGTTTATTTTAAAACTTTTTATATGTTTTTGTTTTTCTTGCATTCATAGTTAGCGCTCCATTGCATCACCGCTGTGACAGCTATAAGAACGGTCCTTAAGCACAAATCAATGCTTCTCGTTTTATTTAGCATTATAGTTTTTCCGTTTTGTTTTTATATTCAACGCTAAAGGAATCCATTCATCACTATTTCTTTTTTAATGTTCTGGTGCCATTTTCTCCTGCTTTTAAAAAGCTTTTGTTAAGATTGATTTTATCTCTATTCTTTTATTTATTTATTTACTGCATACGTTTTATGTTCTTCCTTGACTTTTCTTCAAATATATTTTTTACCATTTCCTTCAGTACAGTTATTTGCAGTTTTTATTTCCAGGTAATTATGTGGTCGACAGCAAAATATTCAAAAACAACGCATTTGCTGCACAAACAAATTTAAATCACGGTTTATTATTTTTCAATAGAAAGGTTGGCAAAGAATAAGACAGCAGTCTTTTTGCAAGCCATTAAAAAACGTTCCAAGTCACTCTCATATTTTTAAAAATTTATTTTGAGAATTCTAAAATGACACTTCATTTTGTTAAATAACTGAATTATGAAAGACAACTTGTGTATAGGAGGAAGGACCAAATAATCAAGGGCGAAAGGCAAAACTCCATAGCCAGCCTACAGCCTCCAGCTGAAACTACGAAAAAAAAGTCTGAGCTGAAAAAAACCTAAATATATAAGCCCAAGAGAACGGGCGCACACGCGCTCTGCCAGACCCGTCTATTTAAAGGATAGAAAGTGAAAACTGTGATAGGTTGCCATACGTGACGCTGATTGGGAACATCAAGTGAGATCAAATATTTCTCCCCTGGTTTTTCTAGTAAAAGATCAACCTCCCCTTTCATCTATTGGCAAGCTCGGATGTTGGTTGTAGCTGTTGTTGTTATCAGTACTTCACCTCACCTTAGAGATGCGTTCATCCACAAATTTTCAACAATTTCAGCTAGTTGGACCAAAGAAATATAGTGAGTATCATGAGGGGCACTTTACAATGCGGAGCATTCATTTTGCATGTCGGCGTTGATTCTGGATAAGTAAGAGTATAACATTTTACAGTTTCCAGATCAAAGTTGTGCCAGGTGGCGCAAGTTTTTCTGGAGAGAGTGCTTTCCTCACCCGCGAGTTTCTGGTATTTTTCGTTGAGAACGCCACTCGCCGATCTTTTACTGGCATAGTACTTTGTCGACTCTTTATGGATGTCTCTAGAGGCCTTTATATACTTTTTTTTTGTTCAAATGGCTGAGTTTTTTTGTATCGGATTACTTCGTGGTGCTAGCGAAGATTGTACTTTATACCTGGGAAGCCGGGATCTTCAATCAGATGTCTAGTTGGAACACAACTTTCTGAGTGTTCAACAGAAACTTCTTGTTCAGCTTTTTGTTCCTCAGTATATTCAGCGCAAAGTATGCTCGCCTCGCTTTATTCATGGTATTCTGATGACATAAGTTTAATTACCTATCGAAAGTCATGCTCAACACTTTTGATTGTGTGAGTGGCGTTAGTTTAGTTCCATCGATGTGGGCATTCATATAAGCTCTTCCTTGTGTAGCAAATACTTCTGTCTTGTCCTTTTTCATCGAAATACTGACTTTCTCCGCCAGTGTTTTACTTGCTTTGATGTGCGGCTGAAGAGACCAAACCTAAGTAACGCTTTTCAGTGCACATTCTCTTAGAACCAATTGCATGATATACCCTGTATGTTTACTCAGGCCAAATCAATTAACTTTACGATGCCTTTTATGGAGCATTTTGATACCGCCCGTAGTCCAGGCAGCCACAAAACTGTCTAGAGTTTGAATCCTCATATTCGCTAGAGGTGGACATTTGCAGAGAAAATTGCTGACTGTCTCCTTACAACTCCTGCATCTGCAGTTAAAGGGGATTTTCCATTGTCTCCGCATGTGGGCCATATGAAAAATATCCCATGATGGTGGATATGATCCTGAATATCTCTTTCCCATACATATTTAGTAAAGACTCTATACTGAAAAAAATTCGGCGACAGACGGAAGGTTTCAAGACCGGGGCAAACTCCTGAAAGAACGAAAATGGCGACGTTGTAACCGATGTACAAAGAGTACTTAGATTATGGAGGGAAAACTTCTCTGCTCTCCTAAATGGAGGCAACGATTTACCGCACAGAGATGACGAACCCGTTCCCGCAATCGATGATGATGGAATAAATGTCCCCTCACCTGATTATGACTTGGAAAAAACCCGCGAAAAAAGAATCGACACGCATCACCTCTTCGTCGAGATTTTAAAGCCGCCTTTGACAGCACGAAAAGGAGCTGCCTATATGACGATATGCCTGAATTTGGTTTCCTCGCAAAACTTATACGGCTGTGCAAAATGACGTTGAGTAATACCATCAGCTCAGTCAGAATTGGGAAGGACCTCTCCGAGCCGTTCGAAACTAAACGAGGTTTCAGACAGGGCGACCCCCTATCGTGCGATTTCTTGCTGGAGAAAATTATACTAGCTGCAGCACTTAACCGCACTGGAACAATATACTATAAAAGCATCCAATTACTGGCATATGCTGATGACACCCGCGCTTTTAGTTCTGCTTAGTCCAAACTGGAAAAAGAAGCGGAAAAGATGGGTTTGATGGTGAGTGAGGACAAAACGAAGTACCTGCTGTCACCGAGCAAAGAGGCAGCGCATATGCGTCTTGGCAACCACGCTACTGTTGGCAGCCATAATTTCGAAATAGTAAAAGGCTTCGTTTATTTGGGAACCAGCATCAACACTAGCAACAACATCAGCACTGAAATCCAGCGAAGAATCAATCTTGCCAATAAATGATACTTTGGACTAGGTAGGCAATTGAAAAGTAAAGTTCTCTCTCGGCGAACGAAAATCATAATCTACAAGTAACTTATCGTACCCGTCCTGCTATATGGGGCAGAAGCATATACCATGACAACAGCAGATGAAGCGGCTTTGGGAGTGTTCGAGAGAAAAATTTTTCGAAAGATTTATGGACCTCTACGCGTTGGCGATGGCAAGTACCGAAGAAGATTTAACGATGCGCTGTACGAGCTATACGCAGACATCAACAAAGTCCAGCGAATTAAAACGCAGCGGCTGCGCTGGCTAGGCTATGTTATGCGAATGAAAGATGACGCTCCGTCCAAGAAAGTGTTTCTATCGGAACCCGCCTGTGAAAGCAGAGGTAGAGGGCGGCCCCCACTCCGTTGGAAGGACCAGGTGGAAAATGATTTAAGCTCCCTTGGTGTGACCAATTGGCGCCGGTTGGCAGAGAGAAGGAGCGACTGGCGCGCCTTGTTGGACGGCCATAACCATTTACACGATTAAGCGCCAATTAAGTATGTAAGTAAGTATACTTCTCTGATTGTAGTCAAGCTTTGTTTGCATGGCGATTTTGCAAGTATCCTTAGAGTAGCAATTGCGAATTGCTTTTTTTAGGTTGACAAGATTGTTACTCTTTATTGATGAAAGTGGCCGGTGTATCGTGACTGTATAAGAGGTGTCTAAGAATGCACAAGCCTTTGCCAGTTCAACCGCTATTTTTATGCTGTCAATGTTCCTGCGAGCGGGTACCCAAATTAGCGTGATGGGCATATGGTTTGCTTCTTCGCGTAACGCCTTTTTATAATTTCAGGCGGCCTTTGGAAGAGTATATGTGGAATCTAAAGTTTTGAGCGCCACTTGGCTGTCCGAATGTATACGTATCTCACCTTCGCTTACCCGATTCTCTAGGAAAAACATATTCTCTCTTTACATTGCATCTCTGCTTCGAAGATACTAGTTTGGAGGACGTGTGGATATGCGAATTTTAGCTGTTCGGATAGAAACCCCGCACCAGCACCGCAGGCTATTTTAGGCCCGTCGGTACAGAGCTATGTAACGCACTCTTTGTAAAATTTATCGGCTGACCAATCGTTTGTGAGAGAAAGCTTGCTATGGAATTATTTCATTGATATGTAATCTGTTGTCGCTTCCACGTTGAGGAGTATTCTAAGGATACCGCTGTGGCGACACAGCTTTTCTTTTCAACTTCTAGACTTCCTTAGTCTGTTGGCTGAGCGACTAGCTGTCAGACGTATGTGAAGGTCCAGTGGCAGCTGGTTAAGCATAACATTTGGCGCATCCGTTGGACGCGAGTTTATGCTCCTGTTACCCCAGCGCATGCTGCCCGCTGTATTTTGTTTAGTTCATTAGTTTTGTGTTGCTTATTCAGTGCTGGCCGCACACTAATGCTCTGTATGCTAGGACGGATCTTATGCCCGCTGTGTAGAGACGTATCATAAGCTTTGGCCTTTGGTCCAAGTTCCTGCTTCCCGATTAGGGAGTGATTAACGAATCTTTAAGATTTCATAATTTACATGACTGAAAAAATATTTTTTTATCAAAAACCGAGTTCCCTTAAAGTGGTGCATTTATGATAAAAGCTGATTTCTTTTAATAGGTGCAGCTGTTTGCAGCAAAGCCACATATGGTAGATTGTGTCAGTTTGACAACTCACTTGTCAGTGCATAAAATGAATACGTAATAAATATGTATAGATGCAAGCATACACACACACATTTGCATGCTAATACCTAACAGAGCTATTGCAACTAGTCAAACGTGTTACAACGCTAGACTTATATTACAAATGAAATGAGAATTCTTGTGCGAATTATTCGCATAGTTAAGCAAACTTAGAATATTGCAGTAAATTTCAATGCGCATACATATATACATACATATATAGACAATCATACATAATACTTAAACCTCATATATGTACATATATACTATGTGCTAGCCTGATCCCTTTCTAACATAACATTTTGTCGCTTGGTGCATTGCCTTCATCAGAAATAAATTTTCAGCCTAAGAAATAAAGTAACAGAGAGAGAGAGAGAGACAGAGAGAGATCGAATAGCTGAAAGTACAAACCTGGGTTGACATATGCAGAGCCGCAAAGTTGACATGGAAATTTGAAATTGTTGCATGAATGTACAAAAAATACGCACATATATATGTATGTATTTAAGTAGATAGGGATCGCTGTACATTTTCTATTCTAGCAGTAATTACGCACACATACTCATTGTTTTAGGACAAACTTATTTAAATAAAAGGCACTCAGCCTGAATGTATGCTATGTTAAAAACTAACTATTTGAAATTCGAAATTTGATGTCACAATGTGGTAAACTTGAGTAGAACTTTTAATTAAGTTTCAATACATTGCTTAAATAGCTCTACATATATAACTATGTACATTAGACTGGGTTGGTCCACAGATGAAGCCAAGGAGGATGCTCCTAATTATGAGGCTTAGTTTGAGAGTTCAGTAAACATTTTTTTTTAATCTTTCCAGATCCTTACGATTACAGCCGAAGTGAGTTATTTGATAACCGTTATTAAAAATTTATGTGTCAATACTGTCACCTTGCGAAGTTTTAAAAATGAATTAGCGTCCTTTAGAGCTCAGTAGTCGCTTCCAAGTAATCGTGTGTTCACAGTTTGGTGAAAATAAAAACTTACTTTAAACCGACAACAGAACTCAAAAGTCATTAAAAGTAATTGCTGAGACTCTCAAGACTAAAATTATGACAAGTCAAATTAAAAAATCAGATGTCAGATAACCGAAATACAACAAAAACTAAGTTCAGCTACATTTACAAGGCATTTGCAAGGATCAAAAATTATATAAAAAAAGTAAATGTGATTAGTAGCTGTGCTTAATGTGATGTATCTTGTATCTTAGCGCTTTGTGAAGGAGCTGAGGATTTGAATAGATGACTTCGAAGTAGTTATTCTACAGCGAACGCATCTTTAACTTCGATGTGCTGACAAGGTTGTAATACATCCGTTAATTATTATGCGGGTTATCCGGGTTTCAGAAAAGGTTGTTCACATCCACTAATACTTAAAATTGTGGAATTGTATCATGTAGCTGATATGCCAAAGCATTAGAACATTATGCAGTAACTTATTTCAACTTAGCGTATAGTTCGTCCTGCGGAGATTATTTGTTTTTATGCTTGTCCCAATTTGACAAAAATATGGTATTGTTGCTAAATGGCCATAAGTAAGGACAAGACCAATTAAAGATATGGTTATTAGAAGCAATTTAGATTGCTCCCCAGACAGCCGGTTCAATGTACCGAAGCGACGGAATTTTTGCACAACCAAAAGCTGTCGTTTCAGTGTAACCCCATTTAATTTGTTGTGTCTATCCCACAAATTGTCAGGCACCCAGCAGATCCTTGCAGCGGGACTGCGTCATATTCTCCCGCTCTGGGGAGACCTCGAAGCCATTCTGGGGCCAGTATCTGGTTCCGGCCAAGAGAAATGGTTTTACTACATGTACCGGAAAAGAATCTTTTTAGGACTGTTACATTCTTGCCAGTGTGTCACGTGTAAGGAATGACTACATCGCACGTCCTATTCTGGGATAGATCTCAAAACACGTCGATACCATAATTTTTACATATCTTTTCTGGCATCTTGCTGTTTACGCCCAAGGGTGTCCACTACCTTCTAGCTACTAAGCAAGACACAACAAGTACATGCTGGTACTCGCGCCCCACGGCGCCACCAGCTCATACGGCCGCTCCAACCTTTTGGTCATTTTAGGAGGCCATAGAGTCAGCTGACCTTATGACCCTTGACTTTGTGTTGCCCTGCTGAAAGTTCTTCAGGGGCTTTGTTAACACTTCTCGATTTATTCCTGTGAAAAATCGCATTTAAACAGGTCAGTGGGTATTTCGTTATATACGACGTTTTAAAGTCTCACTACAAGCGATTATATCAAGATAAAATACCTCACATGTAAAGGTTTTAGGAACAGATATCGGTGCTGATAGCTTTTTGACAGATGTAGACCCGGTACGTTCCGTTAACAAGCACCAATAAATTACAGTCACGACCATCTCGAAAACGACTATGACCATATTGCACCTTCCAGGCCATTCCGCCTCTCACCCCCCAGTTCCGTAATAAACTTCGAAAGTTCAAAAAACCTCTAGAAATTACGTTGCCCTACAATGTGGCCTGTCGATTTTTATAAGGGAATACGTGAGCTCTGTTTTATGACCAAATTTTGGCTATAGGTTCCTTCTATCAAGGCAAAGGTTTTTCATATTTCAGAACAAAGAATTTTAAATAAATTTTTTTTTCAATTTCACGTGCGCCACTGGGTGGTGCGACAAATTTTGTATGTCAGCAAAAGTTACTCGTACACCATGTACGTAGTTAAGTGCAGAACTTTTGTTTGGTCATATCATTGAATTCACAAAAAGTTAAGGCGATTGCATGGAGTGATTTAAAAGTTTTTATCAAATTTAAACAGTTCATTGTAAAAATAGCTGTCTATATGAGATGATAGACAAAAATTTTGGAGCTAAAACATTTTGATTAAGCTATGAGATTTTGAGTATGAATTGTGTGTGACAAAATAAAATTTAAAAAATAAAACAAAGAATGATAAATTAGAGGAGTGAGGGATCTAAGAAAAAAGAAGGAGAGAGATAGAGGGTGTAAAAAAAGAAAAGGGAGAGATAAGGAAATTATAAAGGTTAAGAATGAGAATAATTTTGAGATACATTTTGAAGAGGAATGCGTTAAAATACACCATCTTATTTAGTTAAGTATCTGCAAAACCCGAGCGCCGCCGAGTACCCTATTAGTATTTTATGTTAGGGAATAATTGCGCTACTTTTGAGCAACGCCAAACAAAAATCGAAACCTGGCTGTAGTGCAAGAACTTGCAGAATTTAAAAAAGTTGCAAAAAATGCAAAAACTTATCAAATATTTTCAAAAGCTCGCAAAAAAATCTTTAGGAATCATCTTGAGTTTTGTACTTGAAACTTTAGTAGTCTAAATATTTAGGCAAAAAATCAAAACTTCCACACCCTGCATCGTCGTAATGTACTCTACAATGACGATTTTACACAACCTCTAATATATTTTGGAGTTATCCAGTATTTCGAGTTGGAAGACTTGACGTGAAAAACGCCGTGTATATTCCGTTCTTTTGCAAACCCTACAAGCGAACTAAGCCGCGGGCTAAAAACTAGTCATTTATATTTCCTCCATAAATATGCGTTTATTTAGAGATGTGCCAATGTATTTGCACTTAATGAAATAATAATCGGAAAGAGATGGGGGCTCTCGCCAGGAGTAGTACACTGGTTTTATGAGATGGTGTTCAAACCGATTCTGCTCTATGGGGTGCTGGTCTGGTGGAAAGCACGGGACACGGCGAGCACCTCCAAAATGTTAGTGTCAGTGCAACGGACGGCGCTTATTGGTATCAGTGGCGCTCTGAGAACAACACCTACCTTGGACTGAATGTCATGCTGAATATACATCCAGTAGATATTGCGGGAAAGGCAGTCGCGGCCCGGTCGCTGGTCAGGCTTCGTGATATCGGTTATATGCTTTCTGATTTCGGACACTCTAGCCTTCTTACTAGTTTCGACTTTATCCCGGACAGGACGGAATATTGCATGCCGATAGCCGCTCCCTATGCAACCTTCACCCCAGTCATTCCCGAGGGAGGAGTGGGGAAGA
>JARSSU010021980.1:0-79153 GCA_029619165.1 Eurosta solidaginis
CAGTTTTGTGGAATTTTATTAATCAGGCACCAGTGAAGCTGTGTAAATATGCACGGCGTTGAGTTGTCGTAGCGTAGCGCTTCTCACGCTAATACATTATTTCGTAATGTTGTGACACAATGACGCCTGTAGCATAAAACCAATAAATGACTCCAAACCGATCTAAAGTCGGGGGGATCTATAGTAGTTTTGCGCAGAAACCTTTCTAAAAAGCTATATTTGGCTGCGCTTTTAAAATATAACCTTGGGTGGGTCCAGCACCGGCCACGCGATCCACAATAATTCTGCACAGAATACCTTTCTGCATTGGTGTGTGTACAGCAAAATTACGCCAAATACAACAAGCAATGAAAATTTCCTTTTCCGTTTTTCAAATATCTCTTGACAGAAGTAGCATTTTTTACTTCCGCCTTCGGATTATTCATAACGAGGTCAAAAGCAGTAATTTGATACATGTCCCGACATGTTTGGAAGTGGTTTAGCAGTCTACCCCTGTGATAAAGTTTTACCGATTTCACTTGCAACTATAAAGGACATTATGAAGCGAGCGACATCTGCTAACAGATAAATTCGGTTATCGAAAGCTGCTGCGTGTGAGCTAAAGATACAGCGAAATCAATTTATCTGGTCCTAAAGCTGAATTACCAGCGCCGTCGTCATATTTTATTGACTAAAAATGGCTATACTTCAAATCAATGGCGTCAGTAGAGCCAATAAAACTAAAATTTACTACTCACATCAAAAAAACAAAAAGAGGATATATATACAATATATGTGCATTAGGGTGGGTCGATTTAAAAATCGCTCATTGCTCTGTGAAAATCGTATTCTAGGGATCAAAATAAGAAACTTTGCCGAAGGAACCATGCCTCTAAAACGAATTCTGATGTCCCCCCTTTGGGTCGAACTTTTGGGTAGGGGCAATTTCAATTCTACCCGCTGTGTCTTGTGGTGGCTTGAAAAACAACACAAGCAATTTTACGATTTGCAATTGTGTCACAGTGATACCTTCATTTTTTAAAACGGTTGAATAAAAAACCCACACAACTATGTTTACGACATGCAAATGCATCACAGTGATGCCTTGGTTTTAAAAGGGGTTTGTAAAAACGACCCAAAGACATCAGAATTCGTTTTAGAGGTATGGTTCCTTCGGCAAAGTTTCTTATTTTGATCCCTAGAATATGATTTTCACAGAGCAATGAGCGATTATTTTGCCTCCCCCACAAATCGACCCGGCCTAATGCGCACATGTATTACTTACGATTCTCGATGTTGTAAATGAAAAGTGTAGTATTTTTATTTATGCACTGAGTATTGCTTTATGAAAATTTGACACAAAAGTTTTCTTGAGCGGTTTTTGTATGAAATTTTCGATTTCTTGGAGGTGAGTAGTAAGCTTAATGCCAGTGCTATCTAATGTTTTTTTTTATTTATAACTAATGTCTGACTCAAATTTAATTCGTTTTGCGCATCAAGTGAAACGGCGATAACAAATTTAGTTGATACCAACTATGGAACTGGCTTCATGCTATCGCGTAAAAAGAAAGCGTCATTACACAGCCTTAAAGTGAACAGCGAAATACTGCATGGTTCAACTTTATACAGGTTGGCTCATCTGTAAAGCAACAAAATATGTCTGTTCAAATTGCCAAAATCTGTGTATTGGTGTTGGTGCGAATGGTATGGAATGGAAACATAAAACTTAGCAGTTTTTGTATGTGTAAGTAAAATGTGTTGGTTTCATTTTGAGTTTGCCATCTCCTTTTGACAATCCCTTCAACCATGCAATGACATAAATAAAATCAGCTGATGAGATGAGCCAACCTGTACATAATTGAACCATGGAAATACTGTAAGCAGCACTACAAACAGAGTTACCATATTTAAGTAGCTCTTTCTGTTAGAAGGATTTTCTTTTGCCTTTATTTTTGTTATGGCAGTTAACATGTTATTATAATGCGGAAATAGCAAATAAAATCAAACACTTCAATAGCAAATGAATTAATTTTTTTCTAAATATTCTTTATGAAAGCTTGAGTATTTCCCGATTCACTCAAATTAATTTTCGGGACTTTCTCTACACCGATAACGTCACTAACAATACATGAGTGTGAACGCGTTAACAACTTCTTCGGCCATAGAAATCTTTCAAAAACTTGAAGTAATCCGTGGGTGCGGAATCTTTAAGCATTAAGTGATTTGCCTTGATGTGTGATAGCTCGTATTGTTCCTCGCATTTTTCAATTCAACAACTAATAACATTAATAACTCCGCGCCATATACCTCCGAGAAGGTTTAGGCCGAACTTCTCTTCTAATATGAGTCGTGGCACTTATAATTTTTCCTACAAATTGTCGGGACGAGACCAACATTATTTTTGACGACTCTGAATAGCATCTTCAAGGCAGATGCATTTTCGCTGACTAGCTTTTCATGGCAGGAATATGCTCGGAAAGTTTGCCAAAACAATGCCAAGGGTCGACCCCGTTTAAAAACCTGTTTCTTAAGTATGATGTTGCTTTTCCCGGACTTGCACCCAGGACCTTCGGTGTGCGATAGAATGTTTCTGGTATAAAGTAAGAAAGTAAAATAAAAAAAACATATTCGGATGGAACCTGTCAATATAAATAATTTTGTTTGCTTTTTTTTAACGAATTCTGGTGTTTTTTTATTAAAAGAAATCGTCTTATAATTTTAATTTTTTACTGTATTTTATTTGGGTTTAGATATGTATAATAATTTGGCGATATTTAAATATAGAGAGAAAGGGCAGAAAAAGATAAGACCCCTCGAAAATGTACCAGAAAAAGTATCACTATGGAAATATGTTGAATATGGATCAAATCCGCAACACCGCTGCGCACACGGATTTTACGTTTCTTTTCTCTTAGACTTGATTTAAGAACATTGTTCTCATAGTAGAACATATGTTCATATATTAAGACCAGCCGTCCTCTTTTCAAGAAAATGGTTCACAATTCAAGAACAAGGTGGTTGTTTTAAGAACGGGTGGTATGAATTCAAGAAAAAGTGTTCGTGTTTCAAGAACAAAAAATTAAGAACATAAAAGCTAACATTAAGTTCGGTGGTGCTGCGTTTAGAACGGCGTTTTTCTCTGAGTATACTATGTATGCTGGACTGTAGCTAGTTGATTCCTATGTACTTGTGCTTAGCGCTAGCATTATCTCTGGTAACAACTCGTCCCATGTTCTCTGAAGGTTCCCGTAAATTGTGGTAATGTTTCTATTTGCTCTCTCAGTCGGACTATGGTGCTGTTAACTGTTGGTTCACGCCAAGCTCCTCTAAAAATTTCTTAAAGCATCTACTGATTAACTGTGCTCCATTGTCTGTGATAAGTAGATTAAATACGCCGACCCGTGCCAGGATTCTGTCTTCATCCTCGTACCAGGCTTTCTGTCATCGCCTTTCTGATAGTTAAAATTTCTACCCATTTTGAAAATTTGTCCACAAAAACTAATGCCATCGTATTTCCATGCTTCGATAGCGGCATTGGGCCAACAGTTCTGCAGACACTATTGCCTAAGGTTCTTCCGAAATTTTTGTTAATATCTTACCCGCGGCGTGCTGCTGACTAGGTCTGTATATCTGACAGACGTGACTTTGCTGTACGAATTTCCATGCATCTCTGAACATGCCGGGCCAATAATATGAGTTCTTGCTCGTGCAAACGATTTTCGTATAACCATTTCTCCTGCGCTTGGTGTGTGAGGTGTATGTATACATAATTTTCATAGCACTTCGTCCGCACCATCTAATTGACTATATTCTTCTGTATAGATTTCCTTCTTCGATAACGTATTCTGAAATTTCCCGGGGCCTTTCTTACCTCTGCCATCTTTGCTTGAAGTCATCTGCATTCGGCCATTCCATCGTTAGCGTACCCAGTTTTTCATCTCTCGGTTGTCGCGGAAGTGCATCTGCCCTTACGTTCAGCTTTCCTAGCTTTCTAGCAATTCTTCCCGTCGGGCTCTATCGCGCTCAACCATTTCAATGCCAGGTGTTCCGTTATTACCGTGAAAGTGTATCCTTCCAAGTATGGCTTCATCTTTCTTATCGCCAAAACTATTCTGCTTTATTCAACCTGCGACTCGCATAAGCGAATACTCGCTCCTTTTCATCTAACCCTTGCGTAAGCACTACTCCGACATCAAAATCACTCGTATCTGTCTGAATTTCTTTGTGAAATCTGGACATGCTAGCATTGTTGCTTCGGTGAGTGCATCCTTTACTTCTGCCTATCTTCAGCATCGATGTTAACTCGTGTGAAAATTGTAAAAGTCGGGATCATGATACCACTCTTAGGAAACGTCATTCCTCTCTTATATTCATCGGTGGTGCAAGCTCTTGAATGGCTGCTATCTTGTCTGGATCGGTATGGATGCTAACGACATTAACTAGATATTTTAAACTGGCATTCAGCTGGCGGTGGTATACGAAAAACCTCCATTTACCATTCTTCTCTTTGCCAAAACTTTGGTGCACTGTGTGGGCTGCTTGATGGCTCGATACAACCTTTCTCTATCAGTTCGTCGATGTCCTTGTTAATGAGCTCTCATATATTTGGATAGTACCTTTGTTTTATCGAGCGGTTGTCTCCCATCACGTTCTTTCACGTGGCAACGTTGGATACACCTGCCATCTCTGCGAACATACTTAATTCTCTACGGAGAAATTTATTCACCGTTGTATCGGTATCGCTAGTTGGTGTAGAAGCGGTTGGACCGTGCACTCTGATATCTATACTTGTCGTTTCAACCCTTGTTGTACATGTTATTTCTCCTTGCACCTTTTCGTCTGTTCTTACCACCGCACCTTAACGCCAGATTAATTTCGACAGATAGTCCGTCATCAGACGGCCGACGTGATGTGATGGTAGCGTGCTCCACCTACCACACCGAAGATCCTGGTTCACACAACGTCAACATTTTAGAAAAGGTTTTTTTCAATTAGAAGAAAATGTTTCTAACAGGGTCGCCCCTCGGCAGAGTTGGCAAGGTTATTGCGAAGGTACCACAAATTTCTCCATAAAATCATTGTTGTTGTTGTTGTAGCAATGCTCGCCCCACCTAATAGCCGCGATCAATCATAAATTGTCATCAATATCCTCTAACGGGAGTCCAAGAAACTTGCCGTTTCAACAGGGGTGGACCATAAGGAAAGGGGTGTTAGAGGCGTTGGTTCCACATTACAATTGAAGAGATGGTTGGTGTCATGTGGAGACACATTGCAAGCGGGGCATACATTTTGTATGTCGGGGTTGATTCTGGATAGGTAAGAGTTTAACCTGTTACAGTATCCAGAACGAAGTTGAGCAAGAGTGACACGCGTTTCCCTGGGAGTTTGCGTTCCTCTTCCGCGAGTTTTGGATAATTTTCGTTAAGTACTGGATTCACCTTGCAATTCCCGGCATAAAGGTCCGGCGCCTGTTTATGGAGTTCACCAAGGACCTGCTTGTGTTTTTTCACTTCATACGGCTGGGTTCTCAGGTGCCGCATTTCCTCAAAATGCTTACGGAGATGACTCCTTAAGCCCCTAGGCGGTGCTGGTTCATCAATCAGATGTCTGTTGGGATGCCCAGGTTTCTGGGTATTCAACAGGAACTGTTTGGTCAGTATCTCATTTCTCTCCCTGATGGGGAGTATTCTCACCTCATTATGCAGATGGTGTTCTGGGGACATAAGAAGACAGCCCGTGGCGATTCTGAGAGCAGTATTTTGGCAGGCCTGTAGTTCCTTCCAGTGGGTGATTTTTAGGCTTGGCGACCATATGGGTGACGCGTAGCACGTAATCGGCTGGCTAATTGCTTTGTATGTAGTCATGAGCGTTTCTTTATCTTTTCCCCAAGTACTGCCAGCGAGGGATTTGAGGATTTTATTACGGCTCTGAATTCTCGGAAAAATTGCGGCTGCGTGCTCACCAAAATGTAGATCCTGATCAAACGTCACACCCAAGATTTTGGGGTGTAGGACAGTCGGTAGCGTAGTGCCATCGATGTGGATGTTCAAAATGGTCGACATTTGGGACGTCCATGTTGTAAATAAGGTCGCGGAAGATTTAGTCGGTGATAATGCCACGTTTCGCGAGGCTAAAAAACTGGAGAGTTCAGGGAGGTAGCCGTTTATTTTATTGCATAGCTCATCGATCTTTGGGCCTGGGCCTGTGGCCATTATTGTGCAGTCATCGGCGTAGGAAACGATTGCGACACCTTCCGGTGGTGAAGGTAGCTTAGATATGTAGAAATTAAACAAAAGTGGGGATAGGACACCACCCTGTGGCACCCCTTGTTTAATTCTGCTTGGTTTTGATGTTTCGTTTCTAAATTGTACCGATGCCTGCCGACCACCCAAGATAATTTGCGGGTTTAGTAGCGGATTATCCTTGCCATTTTTCGAGAATGTCAAAGGATTCCAGTGACAAGTTGCAAAACATGTGTTAGATATTTTATTCCCTCATCGCCAGGTGTTTAAGCATGGCTGGCTATTCCGTCGGGGCCAATCGACTTGGAGGGCCTGGCCTTGTGGATTGCTGGAGTTTTCTGAAGCCATGCTGATGAGGGGCTAGCTGCAAATTTGCTTGGAAATAAGGGAGCAAAATGGCTTCAAGCGTCTTTGCCACTGGCGATAGGAGAGATATCGGACGATACGACTCACCTATGTTAGCTGGTTTCCCAGGCTTTAGTAGCGGGACCACCTCGGCCATTTTCCATTTCTCAGGTATGACAAAGGTGGAAAGAGACAGGTTGAAGACATGCGCTAAATATTTTAAACCCTCTTTCCCTAGGCTTTTAAGCATCGGCATGACTATGCCGTCTGGGCCCACAGTTTACCCACACCGGTAGAGAGGTTACAACCTCTTAGGTGCTCCTCCCATTTCGCCCGCTTGTTTTCATCCACAAGCAATCTGATGCGTTGGTTTATATCCCTTATTTGGGGGTCGCCTGGATCAAGCTGTCTTATAAGGTCACGTTCTCTCGCTAAGTTTGCGGCCTCCGCCGGGAAGTGGGGCCGGATTTCGGGAATTCTCCCGGCGGGAATGAAATGTGCCGCGGCGGATTTAATGACCTTACGGAAGGCACGCTCCCCTTGGCGGGCATCAGTCGGGATAGGGAGGGCAGCAAAGCGGCTGTCTGTAAAGGATTTATATTCTTCCCACTTTCCTTTTTGAAGTTTATGAAAGTGCGTTTTTCAGTGACGATGAAGTCGGCGGTACGCTCAAGCGAAATAAGTATGGGCAGGTGGTCGGATGCCAATGTTACCATCAAGTGCCAGTTGACGCAGTTTACGAGTTCTGCGCTCACGATTGAGATATCTGGCGAGCTGTGAAAGCTTCCTACCATACGTGTGGGGGCGTCTGCGTTTATTGTGCAGAAACGTCGTTTCTTCTATTTGACCCGCTAACATCTCACCCTACTGTCCGCCCACAAGTTTGAATGCCATAGATCATGATGGCATTGAAATAGCCTAAGATACATGCGATTGTTGCAGTGAGTAAGACCTGATATTAGGGCGCTATCCACCATAAAATCATTCCAGGGGCATTATTATATAATTAATTATAATTATAATTATATATAATTATTATTACCTCAAACTCAACTTTAACTTCACCCCTGCTCTAAAAAATTACTCTTTACTACTTTAGAGAGACCGATATATTCCAATATCATCATGCATCTATTGCTTGGAGCCCCGCCATATCAGATTTATCGTGAAAAACTGGAATCGGTCCAAAAACAATTTTTCCTTTTTTGGTTTGTATCATTACCGTGGGATCCAACAAGAATTTCCCTTCTTACAACAGACTGGTTGAGCTTATAAACCTGCCCCTCTAGGGAGCCGTAGGGAAATGTTTGGTGTGTTGTTCATAGTGAAATTGTTGAGAGGGATAGAGATTACTTACTTACTTTTTAATTGGCGCTTAAGCGTTTAAACGGTTATGGCCATGGAACAGGCGCGCCAGTCGTTCTGCCAACTGGCGCCATTGGTCACCAAGGCAGTTTAAATCGTTTCCCACATGGTGATTCCAGCGGAGTGGGGGCAGCATCCTTCCTCTGCTTCCCTAGGCGGGTTCCGATAAAAATACTTTCTTGGACGGAGCATCGTATTTCATTCGCATAACATGGCCTAGCCAGTGTATCCAATTCCAATTTGCGTCGTGTTCCTTTTAATTTTTTCTACAATTTTAACGCCGACTCCGAACGGCATCTTCAAGGCAAATGAACTTCACTGAGAAGCTTTTCATTGCAGAAATACAGTCGGAGTGTTTGCCAAACAATTCCGAGGGGCGACCCCGATGAGAAAAACATTTTTCTAATTGAAAAACTTGTTTCTAAATTTTTATATTATTTTGCCCGGGAGTTGAACCCAGGACCCTCGGTGTGACAGGCGGAGCACGCTACCACCACACAACGGCGGTTGCCGTTAGTAAGTGTAATTGAGAAAGGTGTTCAATAAATGTATGTTGCAAAAAAAAATTCTTAAAAACTCTTAAATGATAAAAAATATATTCATATTATGCTTCATGGGATCTTGAGTACCTCTCTCACATATTTTTCGTGATATTTTAGTAATGGATCTTCGAAAGATTTATGGGCTTGTACGAGTTGACTACGGCGAGAACTGTATAAGATCTAATGATGAGCTGTACGACCTTTTGCAGACACCAACATATGCGAATGAAAGATGGTGCGGATATACAGAGAACATTTGCAATGTTACTTCGCTTTAACGATTTGACAGGGCAATGTGATAACAATGTATCAATCTTTTCCCATTTTTATTGGAACTTTTCGGCGGGATATTTGAATTATAACCCCAAATGTATATGATTCTAAGCGTTTCGACATATGCTGGCGTTTTTATCAGGGTCTTTTTTATTATATCAAGGAAATCAATGCTTCCGGCCTTACGCCGTACTTTAATAGAGCACTATGTTGCTTTGGATCGCCGACCGATGAGCTCAATCTACACAAAGTATGTGGATTATAATGTCAAAGCGTAGCAAAACTGCAAAGCTTTCTATGCAAGGACGAAATACATATGGCAGACTAACATAATGCTTAGCCGCGTTGCTTCGCTTTGGCTCTCCGACAGCTCCATAAGATAGTTTTAAAACTTCTTGCTGTTTTCTCTTCTCGTTGAGGGCCGTTTTTATCATCTTCAGTTAACACCTACTGGCACCGTATCTGACAGATCTACGAACGATTTCTGTCAGATAAAGTGTCAGTTAGCGTTAACTGAAGATGGTGAAACGGCCCTGAAGCGACAAAAAAGTTAATTAAAATCCCTTCTTAAATAAATTTGCTGCGTTGTTTCGATTGTCGCATAGGATAACATGGAACGGCTTGCCGCTTTAACGCGATAAGGCGTTCTAAGTATGGTGTATGGCCATATTAATAAGAAAAAAATATTTAATATAAATACAAAGGCTTCACAATTTTGTAATTGAAATTTTTGTAAGGAAATGCCCCTTTAAAACGCTTATGGAACTATATTTTTCCATGAATAAAGGGTTATGCACGATTTACATAAAACCCTTTTTTGCGCTCTTTCCGCTTGACATATGATTTCAAAGTGCAGCAATAGCCTGCAAAAATCGTTGAATCATGAGGTCCATTGTGTCATACTATAGTACTCCATGGATTACTCTGATGTAATGCTGAGGTGTAGTATATGGTCTAGTTCTAGGACATCGCAATGTTAATTTGACCATATTTTTTGTATGAATTGTGGTTAATTTTGGAGGCACTCGCTTGGTCCATAGCGAGTACTCCATAAATGCATGCATGAAGTACTCGCATTTTTGCAGGGTAAGCTATTGGAGTGTTACACAAATTAAAAAGTAAATATACTTTTAACTTATAGCGCAGCCTCAGTAAATTTTGGTTAGTCAAAATATTTCAGTATTTGCACTGTTTGTTGGAGACTAGTAACGTCGTGGTGTATTACGGCAAGCGCATGTCAGAGGTGCACACAATAGAAAGTTACGAGTTTCCTACAACTGCTGCATGCGCCTATGGCTTAAATAAATATCCCTATTGTGACGAATATTAGCAACACTAAGGAATACTATCATCTCTAAGCCGATACTAAGCAGTGACCTGTATGCACATCAACAAATCAATCATTATGTCTATACATATGTCCTTAAAGCAGCGGAGAGAAACGCACAAACACATGCATATATCTGAGATACTCCCAAAAGTAGGCAATCATCTGTGGAATTATCACTCACATATACACGCCCAATATGGCTATGCGAGAAGCTATAATAATCGTGCATCTGTAGTTATAGCTGAGAAATTTATAGCTGGTAAACCAATAGTAAATTCAGGAATAGAAACGCCTAGAAGTATGCGAATGAGAAATCACAGGAGTATAAAAGGAGTTAAAGCTGAGTAAGCAGGGATCAATTTGATTTAAGCAAGCTATCAGTGTTATGGTGAATATTAGAGTTATTTATTCAACAGTTTATACGAACGTTAGTAGAAGATTTGAAATAAGAGGAATTTCACTAAATTCGTTACAATTGGTGTCAGAAGAAGAATTGTTGAATTCCGAAGTTAGGGAATACAACTTGGACATGGCAAAGTTAAGTGAATTAAGGATCCAGCAACTGAAAAAGGAGTTGGAGAACCGTGGATTGAAATACAACCGGCAATAAGATCGAACTTCAAAGCACGGCTACGAGAGGTATTGGAGTTGGAAGGAATTGATGTGGGACGAGTATGTATATTTATCCTGATGTGGAAGAGCCAGCGACTAAACTGGAGGAGAAGATAGAGACTCCGAATCCATTGGCAAGTGTTGACACTAACGCGACTCTAGCAGTGTTGAACCAAATGTCGTCACAAATGTCATCACAATTGGAATCCCAGGAGAGCCGTATAACATCCAAGATTAAAGCCCAAGAAGGACAAATGTCATCCCAACTGGAATCGTAAGAGTCACGGATAACATCCAAGATGAAATCACAAGAAACGCGTATTTCAGAAATGTCGACACAGATCACATCCAAGATGGAAACACAGCTAGAACAACAGAAACATATATAGCCGAGCAGTTGAAAGCACAAGAGGCTCGCATATCTTTGCAGCTGTCAGAGTAGGAAGCAAGGTATCATCAAAAACTGGAAGCGCAGGAGAAATTGACGATTTAAAGGTCGTATGGAGCAGTTGCAACTAAAACCGCCCAAAAGTTTCAGCGAGTAATCCAAAGGTAAAAACACCATCCTTTGACGGTTCTGTTCTTTCCAGGTCTTTAAGTTACAGTTTGAGAAGACCGCAGCAGCTAACAACTGGAATACAGAAGATAAAGTTGCTGCATTGTTCGTAGCTTTAAAAGAACCAGCTTGCGAAATCTTACAGACCATCCCAGAGTACGAAAGGAACAGATATGAAGCATTGATGGCTGTTGTAGAACGACGGTACGGAGGCGAACACAGGAAACAGGTCTAATAGAATTGCAAAACCGTTACCAAAAAGCTAATGCGACTTTGCAGGAGTTTGCCTCGGATGTTGAAAGATTGGTTCATCTAGCAAATGCGGATGCACCCGTGGAATATACCGAGAGGGTAAAAAATCCAGAGTTTTATAAATGGCATACGTGACGTCGGAACGAAGCGAGCCACATACGCAAACCCAAAGCCAACATTTGCAGAAACGGTATCACATGCTCTGATCCAGAAAAACAGCATCGCTTCTGTGTAAGCCAGTTTTCAAAGCACGCCGTGTGGAAGTAGAAAGGCCAGAGTGGGTAGACGCAATTTTGAAGCTTTAAAAGGAACGCAACAGAAGAATATTGGTGCAATTCAAATGTTTTAAGCGTGGAAAGCCAGGGCACATTGCACGTCATTGCAGCACTGGTCCTGGTAGTTCCACTTGGCTGGTCGTAAACGTAAAGCTGGAGGAGATAAGCAAGGGCGATGTCAGATGTAAAGATCGAAAACTTGCCCCAGCTATTGAATGTCCTGTGATATCTATCTCGCAAATTGGAAAAACTAGAGCAGTCTTACCATCAAAGGAAATGTGCGTATAATGACTGTATATACGGGCGCATCTCATTCCTTAATCCGATCTTAGGTGGATGGCAATGTGACGAATATTAGCAACACTAAGGATACTATCATCTCTAAGCCGATACTAAGCAGTGCTTGGTATGCACATCAACAAATCAATCAGTATGGTCTATACATATGTATGTCCATACAAGCAGCGGAGAGAAACGCACACAACACATGCATATATCTGAGATACACCCAAAAGTAGGAAATCATCGGTGGAAGTATCACTCACATATACACGCGCATATGGCTATGCGAGAAGCTATATAATCGTGCATCTGTAGTTATAGCTGATAGATTTATAGCTGGTAAACAAGTAGTAATTCTAGAGATAGAAGCGCCTAGAAGTATGCGAAACGAGGACATCACAGAGTATAAAAGGAGTTAAAGCTGAGTAAGTAGGGATCAGTTTGATTTAAGCAAGCTATAAGTTGTGAAGTATCAGTGTTATGGTGAAGTACTTTAATAAAGGCATTTTGCATTATTGAATATTAGAGTTATTTATTCAACAGTTTAGCGATAACGAACGTTAGTAGACAGATTTGAAATAAGGAGCGCTTGTGTGTAATTGGGTCTGCCAAATTCACGAATGTTATTAGTTTTGTAGAAGGCTATTATGTTGGTCATTTTACGAACCAAAACAGACACTAATTATCGGATAGCCAACGTATTTGCTACGGAAAACTAAGGTGTTGGCTCTATCTTTTGCGCTTCTGTTTATAGTTAGGAATCTGCTTAAGCTTTCATTTACTCTAAATATAAATACAATATTATTTAAAATTTAAAATATTTTTACAAATATTTATATTATTACAAATATTTAATATTCTGAAAATGTTCTTTGTTCGAAGTTTTGTTGTACTTTTCAAATCTTTTACAAACATTCCTAAAAGCATTTCTATCCTAGCAAAAAACAATTGCCCTTAGCAAAAACTACAACTCACACTTGAAAAATATATTTTGGTAAATATTCACTTAGATTGTTTAACTTCTTAAAAGTTCATTTCGCCAATTCACCTTGAAGTACTACATAATTCTACGGTACACACGAATGCAGCTCGGCTGAAAATACAATAGTTTCTTTCTGACCAAAAAAGCGTTTCTGAATATGAGGTGATCCAATCAGTTTGGAGGTTTGAAGTCTATGCCAAAGATATTACACTTGTCTTATCCCAATAAGAATTTTAAGGTAAATTTATTCGAAAATTTACATAAACAGAAATTTTTTGAAGTCTAATTCTGTATACACACATCATCGATAAATGAATATTGAGGTGTTCTCATCCCTAAGTCCCGTTGACTTTACCCTTATTATGACGACGTTCGAAGCATATATATCTTTAGATGGGTTGTCTATCATTCATACCTGTAGCTGCCTTTGGGTTCTACTACGATCGAGACAGCTTTTACTATAAGTTTAGATAGATAATTATAATAAATTTCTTGTATATAAGCCACTACAGCATTGATAAAAATATTGTTTTAAAACAAGCACGAAAGATCTCACACGTAAATATACTGTTGTGTGTGCTCGCGCAAGGTGAGAATTAGAACAAATGTTTCGTGGACAAAAGCTAATATTTTTTAAGTGGAAATTTGGCACGAAAAATGAGCATGCAGAGATTTATTACATAGATACAGGTGAATATCTGCAACACGTCACCGACTGCCAAATAAAGTGAGGTTATGTTTGTTGACATCACCGATATTAGTCGCATTATGGTAGACATTACGACTAACCTGCCATATCGGTTAAATTGAAAATAGGAATTTGAACCACAAATTCGCCATTCCCCACCAGGAGAGTCACCTTTATATTTCCCGTGATGACACGATAAATAGCACCGCTATCTGCTTTTCTCATAGGTGAACAATCCTCGACGCGACGCGTGTTTACGTAGTGGTTGTGGTGTCACAATGTAGAAAGATATGTGACATCCACGCGTCGATAGCATTCACTACAAACTGCACGATAATAATTATAATCATTATATACCGTGTGTGTCGTTCGATACTGACCTGCATGTTATATGAGAGTGACAGTCGCGATTGTATCACTGCAGTTTAGATCAGTAACAAAGTGCTTCGAGTTCCTTGCTGTTTGGGTGTCGTGTGGTCTATACCAAAAACCGCGTCTACAGCTACTTGACACGGCATTGAGCGCACAGCCTGTGTGCGCTAATGAAGCTACGCGTCTCGAGTTGATGGTCCAGCTTAAGAGAAATGAAAATGTTTAAAGTGAAGACAGCTGTCAGCCTAGATGTAATACAGCATCTCTCCGTTTACATTGGATATTGCCACGTGATAGTTTTTTGTACGGCGGCAGAACATCAACTACCACACGAGTGCAGCATACGGCTGCATATACATCGAGAAAATACATGCTGTGAACAATCAGATTTCTCCTGTTAACAACAAGAATTTCACAGCGGCCGACTCCTTTTAACTAGAAGAGCACACAAAAGGCCTCGTCTCATCCACAGCACCTGTCTGCTATAGCATTCTTATGCCGATCAAAGACCGCCCGAATCCCAAATTTCGAGCTGTGCGTCTGGCAGAAGTAGGAATTAGAATAGGCTGTCTCCAGAGCCACGATGCGTGCCATGTTGTGGCAACAATGTGATACTGTATTTATACTGGACTAGCTTCGATATACTATTTTCTTCATGTAACGAGTCTCTAGATGTGACCCACCGTCGTTTCAACTGTAATGGGGAGCCGTCTACTAAACTGCGCAAGTTTGCCTTGGACTGGGCCCTCGGTTCATGTAAACAGTAGGATATTGATGACAATTTGTGATTGATCCCACCCATTTGTGATGGCGGCGATTCGAGCAGCAATACGCAAGGAGACACGGCAAAAATCTGTACAGACGTAATACTCGACAAAACAGAGCGTGGCCCAGTATTGGTGAGATAGCCTAGATGAACCCATGCCCTTGGCGAACACGTGTGTAGACAAAATCATCCCCCGTAGCGGAGTATCGTGTAAAGAACAAGACTTACAAATCCAGCCTTTGCACCCATTACCAATGCAGTTTCATTTATTGTTAAAATTTTTAACGATTTTTTCATTTTCTTCCATGAATAATTTATTTTTATAATAATTATTTTGCTTTGCCACGAGTGACAATTTACGAATCAAAATTGTATTTTGTTTTCAATAATAGAAAAATTAAAAAAAACAAACAATAATTATCATTAAAAAATGATTGTTCTGGCCTTGAGCTCGAATCGAACGAATCATTTAGGCTGATAAAACAAAAACAATTGTTAACCAAAATTAATGTGCTTATATTCACTCTGGTAACATGAAATGTCATCATTTCAGGTAAGGTCAAAGAGTGATTTTACCTCCTATACTCTGGTTATAAATATTCTCACTAAAAGTACTTGCTAACATATTTTGATTCCTGTTCATTTGTTAAAATGCAGTTCCTAATTGGGATATTGTTGAAAAGTATCAACGAATGGGGAAAATAATTACGAGTACACTTGTAAAGTACATATTTAGTTGCCTCGGACCGTTTCCAAGGTGAAGATATCAAAGAATTCACTCCATTAACCATTCTTGCAACCGGATGCCATTATCCTTAAAAGTAAGACCTTGTGATCGAAATACCCGATTACAAGCTAATTCGATACCAAAGGCTCGGCAAAGAAGTGTTGAGGGTGGCATCAAGGCTCCGATAGTTGGACCATTGAACTTGCAATTAGATCCGTGTTTTACCCCGTGGGGTTGAGTCTTCCATTGACAGGTGCTCACGTTAAAGCAAATGAATAATGCTAAACAAAGCAAAGCAGTAGGCCCAGACGGTATAGCCATGTCGATGATTAATACAATTATTGGCAAAGAGATATTTAAGTATCTAGCACATGTACTTCAACCTGTCCCTGTCCAACTTCATCATCCCCGAAAAATGGAAAATGGCCAGAGTTGTTCCGCTATTAAAGCCTGGAAACCAGCCAACGTAGGATAATCTTATCATCCGATATTTCTGTATCGCCAGTAGCCAAGACACTTGAAGCTATTCTGACCCTTATACCACTGCAAACTTGCGCCTTTCCAATCATCAGCATGGCTTTCGAAAACTACATAACGCTACCACGCGCTAAACGCCATCAACCCCCCGATAATTGCCAATTGAATCAAAAACCCCACCACAGAACCGTACTCGTATCGATAGACTTATCAAAAGCTTTTGATACAGTCAACCTCGGCACGTTACTGCAAGACTTGGCGAGGTCCTCCTTTCCCCAAGTCTCAAAAGGTAGACCGCAAATTATCTGTCTAGACGGCAGGCATCGGTGCAATTCAGGGCCCTTTTTACGTGCTACGATTATTGACTGACAACCATTTTCACTCCGGCCATAACTATGCAACTGTCAAACTATTTCTAAAAATTATAATAACTTATGAATATGATATACTTATTGGGGCTAATTCGCATATGCCATTACAGCCGATCCACCATTTCAGAGCTATTGTGGTTTAAAAACGAGTTTCGATCTCGGATCGTAACACGCAATACGGGCCCAGGAACGTAACATCTAAACCCAGAAGAATTTAACAGCGGTACCATGGAAGGAGTCACCTTTGTATCATACGTCGATGAATGCACGATAGTAGCTACAGGTCCCGGCCCAACATCGATGAGCTACATAAAAAATAAAAAGACTATTTGCCCGATCTCCCCAGTTTTTTCGCCTAGCGAACCTGATATTGGTACTGACCAAATAATCAGCGATTCTATTTACAACATGGACATGGCAACTCTACACCCCATCGGATATTCACATCGATGGCATTACGCTACCCTCTGTCTTTAACCCAAAATACTGGGTGTGACGATCAGGATCTATATTTAGTGAGAATGCATCCAAATTGTGCGAAAAATCCATAGTCGTAAAAAATCCTCAAACCTCTTGCTGGCGGCACTCGGAGTGTAGATGAAGAAAAGCACTTACAAAGCAATTGGCCGGCTGCTTGCATATCACGCCTTCCCGATAGGTTGCCTAGTCTAAATGTTACTCACTGGAAGCAAATACAGGCCTCCCAAAAGGCGCTATCAGAACCGCTACGGACTTCTATCGTGTCTAACAAAATACCACCTACAAAGTCAGGGCGAGAGTACTCCCCATCAAGGAGAGAATGAATGAACAAACAGTTGAATAACCAGAACTTTGGGCATCCCAACAGACATCGGATTGAAGGGGGTCCGCTCCTAGGGACATAAGAAGTCATCTCCGCAAGCATTATGAGAAAAAACGGCACCTGAGAACCATCTGTGATATCCACACAAATGCGTCGGACCTCTATGCCAGGAATTGCATTCTTAAAGATAAATACTCTAAATCCGCAGAAGAGGAAAGCAATCTCCCTAGGAGACGCGCGTCACTCTAGCTCAACTTCGATCTGGACACTTTAACAGATTTAACTCTTACTATATAGAATCAACCCGACATACATAATGTATATATCATGCCTTCAACGCGTCCCCACCGGACACCAACCACCTTTTCAATTGTGGAACCAACACCTCTAGGCTCCTCTCTATCTCGTCCACGCATGTTGAAACTGTAAGTTTACTTGGACTGCCATTAGATTGACTGTGGTTATATGTATGTATGTATAATATACTAGCCTTTACCCGCGGCTCCGTCTGCAAGTAGAAAATAAATTATAGGGGCTATTCACGTTAGCCTGCTTATCAAGTTATCTGTTTAAAATTTATTTTTGTCTAATGTATTTTATTTTGCCAATAGAGCAAAAAAAAACTAAAAGAGCTGATAACCTGAAATGCACGCTTACGTGAATAGTACAATTCAGTTGTTTCGAAATAATAAAATACATTTTATTCCTAAGTTAAATTTATTGATATGACAGGGGTGAAGGAATTACTATTCATAGAACAAAGGAGTGAAACTACAATTAGCTAAAACCAAAGAGAATTTTTTAGATGAAAATAGTGTTGATTTCTCGGGTATTTAGTTGGTTAAAATATTACAGAAAGTATAATTATAGTTATTACAGTTCGTTACAGGACTCATTTAAAACAAGTAAAGGTGTCCAAGTTCGGGTGTAGCCGAATATTATATGCTCAGCGTGAGCTTCAATTGTACATTTCACTTCAGATAAATTACTTTTCTACATAACACGTGGCACCACCCGTTTAAAAAAAGTATCTGTCCATTTCCTCTTACAATAAAACTTGATAAGTGAAATATCATTGATTCAAACTATTTTTTGCTAAGTTATAGCTTATTATTCTGGTCTACGACCCTGTTAAACTTGTTTTATACCTAAGTTGCCGTGGTCTTTAAACGATCCCGACCATTTTTACTAGAAATATTTTCTGCTATAAGGAAAATATGAATCAAAGTTAATATACTCTGTGTGCAAAGCACAAAAATAACTAAATGAGCTGATAACCTGATAGGCACGCTTACGTGAATAGTACACTACAGTTTTTTTCGAATTAAAAAAATACATTTTGTTTTTAAGTTAAATTAATTGATATGACAGGGGTGAAGGAATTACTTGCTATTCATAGAATAAAGGAGTGAAACTACAATTCACTAAAACAAGGAGAACTTTTTAGATGAAAACACTGTTGCTTTTGCGGGTATTTAGCTGGTTAAAATATTTCAAAAAGTGTAATTATAGTTATAAAAGCTCGTTATAGGATTCATTTAAAAACTCAAAAATAGAACGAACAAGTAAGGAAGGCTAAGTTCGGGTGTAACCGAACATTACATACTCAGCTGAGAGCTATGTATACAAGATAATGGAAAAAAACCATGTAGGAAAATGAACCTAGGGTAACCCTGGAATGCAGGGCATTTTTTAAGGATTTTTCACTAGGTGGCCAAAAGAAAAATATGTCCTTTTTTTCGTAACGTCGATTTTGAGAAGACGCGTATTTTATTTGATATCTGAATCAACGCGCCTTTTCAACATATGACATGTACTGCCAACTACTTTACCCTGCTAGACATGAATGACCATACCGGTCAGCTTTTGAATATTGCCATTAAGAATATGATGGTAAATCATGATGTAAATAGCAGCCATGCCAGTCAGTTGATTAATCAATTGTCTGGCAGGTGTCTACCAGGGTATTGTATTGTATGGTGTTGCAGTCAGCTCTTTACATGCTTCGTTGTGTCAATTCTGTTTACTGACGTTTAGTTATTGTTGACACTCGTTTGTTAAATTTTCGTCATTCATTACTTGCCTCTTGCAAAGAAATTGAGAAACTGCAATGAGATGTCGACTCTTGATAAGTGGTTAAAAAAAGTTGATTTGAAGACCTCGACGAATCGAAATCAAAACAAAGGAAATAATGACCTGAAGAGAGTAAGTACATATTTCACTGATACATTTTTTCGACTCCTGTAATTCACCGATAAAGCTAATTGTCTGTTTTCGTATGTGTTTAAGACGATTCCAAAAAAGCTATAAAAGCGAATAACGACAATGGAGACAGTTCTCCTCAATTTAAAGAGAATGAAATTATCGGTGAGTATTTACGAATCTTGATCATTGAAAATGAATGTATTATATGAGCCGTTATTTTTGAAAGTGGCACAAGTCCAATTTTTCACGTATCTAGATATTGAAGGTTTTGCGTTGAAAGGGCGTTTGATTCTGCCCGATGTTTTAACTTGGAAACAAAAACGCTCTCAGAAAGTTGAAACTCATGCTACAGGGTCCATATCCAGGTGGACAGGAAGAGAAGTTTCCTTTACACCAAAAAAATTTACAAGACAACACTCACAATGAAGAAAACGACAGGAAAAGACGTAAAGTATCGCATCCTCTCGTCACAACAGGCACTCGATCATGGACGGCAATCCGCGTCGAAATAATATCAGCGTTCATCAATTTTCTTGACATCCGGCTCAACACTGAAGAAAATGAGCTGATCAAAAGATTTTCTACATTTCTAATGGCGAAAACCACAGCAGAAATGATTCAAGAGGGTCGATTCTTGGTCGAAACCGGTTTTGGCGAAGAAAAAGTTTCCGACTTTTCATCAAATGTTTGCGATTTTTGGCCAGCAATCCAAGAAATCAGAGATCTCGATACTTCAGACGAAGGTGCAAAATGTCGCATAAGCTGCTTCGACTGATACCAGTGACATGTGGGATTTTGCAGAAAGTGTTGTGCTCTTTACTGGTCACTTCACCTCACTCCATGATTGTTGAGAAAGTGATTTCTCATTATAATCAAATTAAATCAAGCCACCGACTGTCAACTTCAGATGAGACCACGAACTCGAGAATGCTTGTGGCACTGAATGGAGTAGGTACAGCATTATATGATCCAAGGCCAGCTGTAGCGGAGTTCCTTCGAAAGAGTCCTTCATGGAGTTCCTTCCGAGAACCTGATCTCACCTTGTACTCCGACAGGAATTCGTTCGGAAGTTTTTTCGTAAAGATGGCGGTTTGTGATTTTATAATCATATCATTTAATAGACGAATTTTCATTTTTATTATACCACATCGAAGTATTGTGGCAGATACCTACCAAAGAAGTATTTGTATGGAAAACTTTGAACTCCTAAATATTTTAATATAAATATGTATATAAGACTGAAAAATTCACCTATATGTTATGAAATGTATTTCAAATTTGTCTAACGTGCAATGTGAATTTAAGCACTTTTTTGTTATTATTATATTAATTTATTAATTACATTGTTTGTGTATCAATAAATAAGAAAAAATAATTATTAAATTGTGGAGCTTTTCGGCCGATTTTTTTGAAATAAAACCATCGTTTATTTTATCTTCTACGCGTTTCGACGCATATTCGCGTCTTCCTCAGGAAGGCTTTAATAAATATACGAAAAACAAGATATTTATATTAATCGAATTACATTATACATTGAATCAAATAACATTTTTTCCCTATTGCACTTACTAAGTTAACAATTATTTAAATATCACATCTGGGTATAATCAATGGAAAATTATATATATATAAAAAACACCGCACATCTTCTCTTGTCCAGGCTCAAACATTTTGTGTGATCGCAGTAGCATATGCGCAATTTATGTTGTCAACGTCTTCTTTAAAATTCATTGCTTTGTTAAATTGTTGTTGTATCCGTAACCCTTCTAGCGTCATCCTTCTTCTTGTTCTGTTCTCCACATCCAATATTTTTGTGTTGTTAAAATCAGCTGTGTGGTTATTTTCTATCAGGTGTTGCGATATGCTGTAGTGTATTTGTTGTTTTTGGCATCGGATTTATGTTCGTTTACCCTTGTTTCAAGCGATCTTTTGTTGTGCCAATGTAAACCTTATTGCAGCTTTCTCCTTGTTTGCCTTTGCACTGTATTTCATACACTACGTTGTGTAGTTGTTCTTTATTAATTTTGTCCTTTGTTTTTGTGTATATGCTGCGAATTGTGTGATGCGGTTTTGTGTGCGTAGCTTAAATTGTTGCTTTTGATAATTTTACCTAAAGTGTTGTTGTCGTTAGTTGAGGTACATATGTGACGCCAATGTATATTTTGTTGTTGTTATCTTCACTTTCTGTATTGATATTGCAGTTTCTCGTTTTTGTTTTTTGCTGCAGTTATAAATGCTTCTATTACTGCATTAGGGTAGCCATTTTTTGGAGAATGTTTTTTATATTCTCTTGTTTTCCTCCATGAACTCCTGGTCGCTCAGGGAGTAGACTTTCTTAATAAAACTTATGGCCGTGTTTTTCTTTTGACTCCATGGGTGGTTCGACAAATAGTGGATCATTCTCGATGATGCTACGGCTTTCTTATACCAATTGGTCCTTATTTTGTTCTCTGTATTATGGACACTCTATATCTAGGAAGGCTAATTTGTTGTTCGTTTCTCTCTCCAGGGTGAATTTTATTTAGTATGTTGTCCATTGAATATTTTTAGTATCTCTTCCACGTCATTAATCTTAACTATAGCGAACATGTCATCTACATATTTTGTTATGTATTTTACATGTATGTCCTTAGATCTTAGCTCAGTGATGCTGTCGTCAATAATCTTGTCCAACACAATATCTGCTATTGTTGGTGATAAGGGATTGCCATCGGCATACCATATGTTTGTTGGTAGAAGGTCCCATCGTGTACGAAATAATTATTTTCTCTCAAGCAAAACTCGAGAATTTGAGAAATTGGGTTTTTGAGATTTTTGTGTGGTTTTGTAAACCTGTCCATTGTTTCATGATTGTGCCAATCGCAAAGTGAATAGGTATGTTTGTGAATAGGGATACTACGTCCAATGATATTAGAGTTTCGTCATCTTCAATTGTTAGATTTTAATGTTTTCTTTTAGTCGTTGTGAATTCTTTATATTGTATTTGTCCGAAACGATGTTTTGTAGTATCTGACCTACGTATTTTGATAATCTCGAGCATGGTACGTTCACCGAAGAAGAAATAGGCCGCAGAGGTATGTTTTCTTTATGAACTTTAGGTAATCCATATATTCTCGGAGCTGTAGCTGCTGGCACCAAATAAATTTGGTCCTCTTTTTTGAGTTTTGGTCCATTTTTGGTCACATGCTGTGGCAACCGTGGTTGTGACTCACTCATACAAAAACATTTGCAATAAAACAAGTAATCCCAGGAATAGTTATTTTTCATATCCAACTTATTATATACTTGCCCAAAATTTTTTTTATTATATGCTGACAAAAATCCTCGAGCACGTGCAGAATTTGTAGAATTTATATAAGTCACGGAAGTCGTGAGTACCTATGTTCTTTTCCATATAAATCCTCATTGACAGTATATTTCATGAACTATAATTCATTCGTTGATAAATTTTTCGATTAGCACCAAAAAACTTCATTAGAATTAGCAAGTTATATATTTTTTGACATTTTGGGGAAATCATGTATGTTCAGAAAATTTCTGACATTATTTCAGTTAGGTGTTGTTCACGCATTTTCGAAATTTAGTTGTGGCCAGATTATGATTACTACGTGGCCACGGCGGACAGCTACGTGGCCCATGGCCACGTTCCTATTACTTAAAAATGCCCTGCTGGAATGTGTTTGTATGATATGTGTATCAAATGGAAGGTATTAAAGATTATTTTAAGAAGGATTGGACCATAGTTCTATAGGTGGACGCCATTTAGGGATATCGCCATAAAGTTGGACCAGGGCGAACTCTAGAATTTGTTTGTACGATATGGGTATCAAATGAAAGATATTAATGAGAATTTGAAAAGGCGTGGGCTTAGTTCTACAGGTGGACGCCTTTTCGAGGGTGACTCTAGAATTTGTTTGTACGATATGGGTATCAAATGAAAGGTGTTAATGAGTATTTTAAATAGGAGTGGGCCTTAGTTCTATAGGTGGTCGCCTTTTCCAGATATCGCCATAAAGGTGGACCAGGGGTGCTCTATAACGTGTTTGTACGATATGTTGATACCCATTAAAGGTATTAATGAGGGTTTTAAAAGGGAGTGCTGGTAGTTGTATATGTGAAGCCGTTTTCGAGATATCAACCAAAATGTGGACCAGGGTGACCCAGAACATCATCTGTCGGGTACCGCTAATTTATTTTTATATGTAATACCACGAACAGTATTCCTGCAATTATTCCAAGGGCTTTGATTTCGTCCTGCAGAACTTTCTCATTCTTCTACTTAATATGGTAGGTGTGATACCCATTTTACAAAGTTTTTTTCTAAAGTTATATTTTGCGTCAATAAACCAACCCAATTACCATGTTTCATAGTCGGATTTCGGCCATTTTTTATACCAATACAAAGTGAGCTCAGATATGTACGTGAACTCAGTTTGATGAAGATATATCGATTTTTGTTCAAGTTATCGTGTTAACGGCAGAGGGGAAGGACAGACGGTCGACTGTGTATAAAAACTGGGCGTGGCTTCAACCGATTCCGCCCTTTTTCACAGAAAACAGTTATCGTCCTAGAATCTTAGCCCCTACCAAATTTCACAAGGATAGGTAAATTTTTGTTCGACTTATGGCATTAAAAGTATCCTAGACAAATTAAATGAAAAAGGGCGGAGCCACGCCCATTTTGAAAAATTTCTTTTATTTTTGTATTTTTTTGCACCATATTATAACTGGAGTTGAATGTTGACATAATTTACTTATATACTGTAAAGATATTAAATTTTTTGTTAAAATTTGACTTGAAAAAACATTTTTTTTGTAAAGTCGGCGTGGTCGTTCTCCGATTTTGCTAATTTTTATTAAGCATATATATAGTAATAGGAGAAACGTTCCTGCCTAATTTCATTATGTTATCTTCAACGAATGCCAAATTACAGCTTGCAAAACTTTTAAATTACCTTCTTTTAAAAGTAGGCGGTGCCACGCCCATTGTCCAACATTTTACTAATTTTCTATTTTGCGTTATAAGTTCAATTCACCTACCGAGTGTCATCGCTTTGTCTGTCTTTGGTAATGAATTATCACACTTTTTGTGTTTTTCGAAATTTTAGATGTCGAAAAAGTGGGCGTGGATATAATCCGATATCGTTCATTTTAAATAGCGGTCTGAGATGAGTGCCAGGAACCTACGTACCAAATTTCATCAAGATACCCCAAAATTTACTCAAGTTGTCGTGTTAAGGGACGGACGAACGGACGGACATGGCTCAATCAAATTTTTTCGATACTGATGATTTGATATATGGAAGTCTATATATATCTCGATTCCTTTATACCTGTACAACCAACCGTTATCCAGTCAAAGTTATCATACTCTGCGAGATCTGCTCAACTGAGTATAAAAACTGTGTTAGTTATTGCAGAGAGAACATACCGAATTAAATTACGATTAATTAGCAGCAATTACATGACCATAACAGCTCTTAATTTAAAAATGAATGTGTGCTGTACTACCGGTTTCGCAGAGTCCTTAAATGATCCCGGAAGGGTCCCAAAATGAAACCCAAATAGTCCTGAAATTATCCCGACGGAATCCCGGTCAAATCTCGAAACCATCCTGAAATGATCTCAGAAGGCTCCCCAAATGATCTTGAAATAGTCCAGAAAAAGTCACGAAATGACCCCGTCGGGATCCCGGACGGATTCCGAAAACCATCCAGAAATAGTCCCGAAATAATCCCGGACGGATCCCAGAAACCATTCAGATATGATCCCTAAAGAGCCCCAAAGGATCCCGAAATGGCCATGACGGGATCCTAGATGATCCCGAAAGCCATGCTGAACTGATGCCGGCAAACCCTCCAAATAATCCCGAAATAATCCAGAAAAAGCCACGTAATGACCCCGACGGGATTCCGTAAACCGTCCAGGATGGACCCCGGAAGGGTTCCCAAATGATCACGAAAAAGTCCCGAAATGAACCGGAAGGATTCCGAAAAACTATCCAGAAATGATTCCGTAAGAGTCCCGAAATGATCCCGAAATAGTTCCGAAATCGCCCTAATGGATACCTGGACGGATCCCTATTATCATCCGGAAATTATACCAGAAAAGTTCACAAATGATCTCGAAATAGTTCCTAAATAACCCTGAGGAGATCTCGAAAACATACAGATCAAGGACGGATTCCGAAAACTATCCAGAAGCATCCTTGAAGGGTCCCCAAATTATTCCGGAATAGTCCCAAAATGACCGTGACGGCAGAAATGCTCCCTGAAGGGGATCCCAAAATCATCCCGAAACAGAAGGATCCCCAAATGAATGCGAAAACGTCCCGAAATGACGCTGACGTGATCCCATACGGATCGCGAATATCATCCAGAAATGATGCCGGAAAGGGTCCGAAAATCATCCCGAAATAGTCCCGAAAAAATCCCGAAACTATCCTAACGGGATCCCGTAAAACCATCCAGACATGATCCCGAAATAGTCCTGAAAAATCTCGAAATCATCCTGACGGGATCCCGGACGCATTCCGAAAATCATTCAGAAAGTCCCGAAATGACTCTGACATAGTCCGGAAAAAGTCCCGAAATTACCCCGACGGGATGCCGGATGGATCCTCAAAATTACCCAGAAATGATCCCGGAAGGGACCCAGAAAGATACCGAAAAGTCCCGATATGACCCCGACGGGATCCCGGACGGATACCGAAAACCATTCAGAAATGATCCGTGAAGGGTCTCGATGTGTCCCTGACGGGATTACAAATTAGGTGAAGCTAATTAGTAATAAAATCATGTTAATAAGGCAGCAAGTACGATGAAACGAATGGAGAGTTACAAACAAACATGCAGGTAAAGCTAATAAAGCATGCTAATAAAAAGGCTCCGCGGTGTGATGGTAGCGTGCTCCGCCTACCACACCGTATGCCCATGCCCTGGGTTCAAACCCCGGGCAAAGCAACATCAAAATTTTAGAAATAAGGCTTTTCAATTAGAAGAAAATTTTTCTAAGCGGGGTCGCCCCTCGGCAGTGTCTGGCAAGCGCTCCGGGTCTATTTCTGCCATGAAAAGCTCTCAGTGAAAACTCATCTGCCTTGCAGATGCCGTTCGGAGTCGGCATAAAACATGTAGGTCCCGTCCGGCCAATTTGTAGGGAAAATCAAGAGGAGCACGACGCAAATTGGAAGAGAAGCTCGGCCTTAGATCTCTTCGGAGGTTATCGCGCCTTACATTTATTTTTTTTTAATAAAAAAAAATAGAAGGAGGGAGGATGGCGGGAGGATACGCAGAGCACCACAGATCGTTTTTCCCAAATTGTTTAGATCTCGATCTGTGTGAGCCAGATACCAAAAATTATGATTTAGGAGAACATTTATATTGATGATTAATAGATTTTGCACAGAGGTGGTGAGGGGAAGGGGTGGCGGGGGGGTTGAGGAGATGGAGGGTGTCACTGCTCACTTTGTAAGCCCTCGACTTATTTCACCTAGCGGGCGGGGACCCCCACCCTTTTCAAAAAGATATAGCTAGTAGATCCTTCTAGATTATTGGCTATATGTGTGCCAAATTTCAACCAAATCCGTCCAGCCGTTCGTGCGTGATTGAGGCGCAAAGACAAACGTCTGGACATACAAACATTCAAACATCCAAACTTTCCCGTTTATAATATTACTAGCTTTTACCCGCGGCCCCGTCCGCAAGGAGAAAATAAAGTATATGGGCTATTCACATTAGCCTGCTTATCAAGTTAAAAAATAACTAAATGAGCTGATAACCTGATAGGCACGCTTACGTGTATAGTACAATACAGTTTTTTCGAATTAAAAAATACATTTTGTTTTTAAGTTAAATTAACTGATATGACAGGGGTGAAGGAATTACTATGCATAGAACAAAGGAGTGAAACTACAATAAGAGAATTTTTTAGATGAAAAGAGTGTTTCTTTTTCAGGTATTTAGTTGGTTAAAATATTTCAAAAAGTGTAATTATAGTTATAACAGTTCATTACAGGATTAATTTAAAAAAATAAAAAATAGAAGGAAAAAGCTGGGTTAGATATTAAAGATAGAACATACCGAATTTAAATTACGATTAATTAGCAGCAAATACATGGTGTAGCATTATGCGTCATGGCCACCTATGCAATACATTTGCGGCATTATGCATCATGAACTTCTATGCTAATGCATTTTTTATGAACCGGCCACACGCAGTCATAGCGAAGTCATATTACAATATTGTGCGACATAAATTACATTAACCCGACACAGCGGGAAGCCAACATCAATTGAATGCCGAATACGAAACCCTTGTCATTTCACACCTTCACATTTTTGCTCAGTTACTCACCCCGGTCAATACACGTGCCGATCGGAATGTCTAATTGTCAGTGTTAGTTTGTTAATGTGAATCATCGAAATATTCACACACAACTAATTTACATTGTTTACTTTGTTAATGTGAATCACCCAAATATTCACACACAGACATTTTACATGGTTTACATAAATAGCAATCTGCTGACTTTGCATACCATTATTACAAATGTACATATTTTTAGTTTCTTAGTGTTAGAATAATTATGAATGTATAGGTTAAGAAATTATGTATAAAAGATAAAGAATTTCTTTAATAAAATCAATCATGATCAGACTTCCAAGGTCAAAACATTCTTTTATTTAATTATTATATTTCAACTGCCAAAGAGCTCATAATTTAAAAAGGCATGTGTGCTTAACTACCGGTTTAGCAGAGTCCTTAAACTATCCAGAAATGATGCCGGTAGGGCCCCAAATGTTCGTGAAGTAGTCCCGAAATTACCCTGACGGAATCCAGGACGGATCTAAAACCATCCAGAAATTATGCCGGAAGTGTCCCCAAATCATCCCGAAAAAGTCCCGAAATTACCCTGACGGGACCCCTAAACCCAGACAGTAATGATCCTGAAAAAGTACCGAAATTACCCTGACGGCTTCCCGAAAACCATACAGTAATGAAACCGGAAGGGTCTCGAAAAGATCCCTACATAGTCCCGAAAAAGTCCCGAATTACCCTGACAGGTTCCCGGACTGATCTCGAAAAGCACCCAGAAATGATTCCCCCCTTTTTCAAAAAGATATAGCTTGTAGATCCTTCTAGACTATTGGCTATATATGTGCCAAATTTCATCCAAATCCGTCCAGTCGTTCTTGCGTGATTGAGTCACAAAGAAAATTGTCTGGACATCCACACATACAAACATCCAAATTTTCCCATTTATAATATTACTAGCCTTTACCCGCGGCCCCGTCCGCAAGGAGAAAATAAAATATATGTGCTATTCACGTTAGCCTGCTTACCAAGTTATCTGTTTAAAAATCATTTTTGTCTAATGTATTTTATTTTTGTAATAGAGTAAAAAAAGAACAAAATGAGCTGATAACCCATATATGTATGTAATACTCCTATATTGCTAATAGAAAATGCTCGCAATGTGTTTTGAATTCGAAATCAAAACAAGACAGCCTATAAAATTTTTGTCATGGTAGCAGCATAAGTGTGACAAGAAAAAATTTAAATTTAGGTACATTCGATTATTGAATACAAAAACAAAAAACGCTTAAACAGCAATATATCGGCACTCTGATGTTTGGGAATGTACCTGGCCTTTTGCAGCAATATAGGAGTATTACATATATGTGATAACCTAAAAGGCACGCTTACGTGAATAGTATACAGTTTTTTCGAATTAAAAAATACATTTTGTTTTTAAGTTAAATTAATTGATATGACAGGGGTGAGGGAATTACTATTCATAGAACAAAGGGGTGAAACTACAATCAGCTAAAACCAAAGAGAATTTTTAGATGAAAATAGTGTTGCATTTTCGGGTATTTAGTTGGTTAAAATATTACAAAAAGTGTAATTATAGTTATAAGAGGATTCATTTAAAAAAACTCAAAAATAGAACGAAAAAGCTTTACCGAATTTTAATTACGACTAATTTGCAGAAAATCCATGCTCCATAAAAACTTATAATTTAAAAAGGCATGTGTGCTGAAGTACCGAAGTTCGAAGGGTGCTTAAATGATCCCGGAAAGGTCCCAAAATGACACCAAAAGAGTCCCGAAAAAGTCCCGAAATGATACCGACGGATCCCGGACGGATCCCGAAAAGCATCCAGAAATGATCCCGGAAGATTCCTCTACTGATCCCAAAATTATCCAGAAAAAGTCACGAAATTACCCCGACTGGATCCCAGACGGATACAGAAATGATTCTGTAAGGGCCACCAAATGATCCCGAAAGAGTCCCGAAATTACCCTGACGGGATCCCGGACGGACCCTTGAAACCATCCAGAAATGAAGGAAGGCCCCCAAATGAAGCCGAAAAAATCCCGAAGTGACCTTGACGGGATGGCGAAAACCATCCAGTAGTGATGTCGAAAGGGTCCCTAAATGATCCCGAAATTACCCTGACGGGATACCGGATGTATCCCGAAAAACCATCCACAAATGATCACCGAAGGATCACCAAATGATCCCGAAAAAGTCCACAAATGACCCTAACGGGATCCCGGACAGATTCCGGAAACAAGCCAGAAATGTTTCCGGAAGGGTCGCCAATGATCCCGAAAAAGTCTCGAAATGACCCTGACGGGATCCCGAAAACCATCTAAAAATGATCCCGTAAGAGTCCCGAAATGGCCCTGACATAGTCCAGAAAAAGTTCCGCAATGACCCTGGCGGGATGCTGGTTGGATCCCGAATACTATCCAGAAATGACCCCGGAGGGATCCCAAAATTAACCCGAAATCACCGAGACGGTATCCCGGGCGGATCTCGCAAAACATCCAGAATTTAAGTATTAAGGGTCCGCAAATTATCCCGAAATATACCAGAAAAAGTCCCGAAATTACCCCGACGGGATCCCGGACGGATCCCGAAAACCATCCAGAATTTAAGTATGAAAGGTCCGCAAATTATCCCGAAATAACCCAGACAGGATCCCGGAAACCATCCAGAAATGGTTCTGGAAGGGCTCAATGGAAGGAATAATCCCGAAAAAGTCCCGAAATTACCCTGACGGCATCCGGAAAACCATCTAGTAGTGATGCCGAAAGGGTCCCTAAATGGTCCCGAAAAAGTCCCGAAATTACCCTGACCGAATCTCGAAAACAATCCAGAAATTGTCACGGAAGGATCCCCAAATGATCCCGAAAGTGCCGAAATTACCCAGACAAGATTAGGACGGATCTCGAAAACCATACAGAAATGTTTCCGGAAGGGTCCCCAAATGAAACCCGAAAAAGTCCCGAAATTACCCTGACGGAATCCCGAAAACAATCCAGAAATGGTCACGGAAAGATCCCCAAATGATCCCAAAAAAGGCCATAAATGACCCTGACGGGATTCCGGACGGATCCCGGAAACCACCCGGAAATGACGGGATCCAAAAACCATCCAGAAATTATGCCGGAAGGGTCCCCAAATGATCCCGAATAAGTCCCGAAATTACGCTGACGGGGTTCCTAAAACCATACAGTAATGATCCCGGAAGAGTCCCGAAAAGATTCCAAATGACCCTGACGGGATCCCGGACTGAGCTCGAAAAACAACCAGAAATGATGCCGTAATGGTCCTCAATTGATCCTCTATTTATTTTAAAACCCTTTATTTTGATATATTTTTATACTCAGTTGAGCAGAGCTCACAGAGTATATTAACTTTGATTGGATAACGGTTGGTTGTACAGGTATAAAGGAATCGAGATAGATATAGACTTCCATATATCAAAATCATCAGTATCGAAAAAAAATTCGATTGAGCCATGTCCGTCCGTCCGTCGTCCGTCCGTCTGTCCGTTAACACGATAACTTGAGTAAAGTTTGAGGTATCTTGATGAAATTTGGTATGTAGGTTCCTGGGCACTCATCTCAGATCGCTATTTAAAATGAACGATATCGGACAATAACCACGCCCACTTTTTCGATATCGAAAATTTCGAAAAATCGAAAAAGTGCGATAATTCCTTATCAAATACGGATAAAGCTATGAAACTTGGTAGGTGAGTTGAACTTATGACGCAGAATTGAAAACTAGTAAAATTTTGGACAATGGGCGTGGCACCGCCCACTTTTAAAAGAAGGTAATTTAGCAGTTTTGCAAGCTGTAATTTGGCAGTCGTTGAAGATATCATGATGAAATTTGGCAGGAGCGTTACACTTATTACTATATGCCTGTTTAATAAAAATTAGCAAAATCGGAGAACGACCACGCCCACTTTTTAAAATTTTTTTTTAATTCAAATTTTAAAAGAAAAGTTAATATCTTTACAGTATATAAGTAAATTATGTCAACATTCAACTCCAGTAATGATATGGTGCAACAAAATACAAAAATAAAAGAAAATTTCAAAATGGGCGTGGCTCCGCCCTTTTTCATTTAATTTGTCTAGGATACTTTTAATGCCATAAGTCGAACAAAAATTTACCAATCCTTGTGAAATTTGGTAGAGGCTTAGACTCTAGGACGATAACTGTTTTCTGTGAAAAAGGGCGAAATCGGTTGAAGCCACGCCCAGTTTTTATACACAGTCGATCGTCTGTCCTTCCGCTCGGCCGTTACACGATAACTTGAGCAAAAATCGATATATCTTTACTAAACTCAGTTTGACGTACTTATCTGAACTCACTTTGTATTGGTGTAAAAAATGGCCGAAATCCGACTATGACCACGCCCACTTTTTCGATATCGAAAATTACGAAAAATGAAAAAAATGCCATAATTATATACCAAATACGAAAAAAGGGATGAAACATGGTAATTGTATTGGTCTATTGACGCAAAATATAACTTTAGAAAAAAACTTGGTAAAATGGGTGTGACACCTACCATATTAAGTAGAAGAAAATGAAAAAGTTTTGCAGGGCGAAATCAAAAGCCCTTGGAATCTTGGAAGGAATACTGTTCGTGGTATTACATATATAAATAAATTAGCGGTACCCGACAGATGATGTTCTGGATCACCCTGGTCCACATTTTGGTCGATATCTCGAAAACGCCTTCACATATACAACTAAGGGCCACTCCTTTTAAAACCCTCATTAATACCTTTAATTTGATACCCATATCGTACAAACACATTCTAGAGTCACCCCTGGTCCACGTTTATGGCGATATCTCGAAAAGGCGTACACATATAGAACTAAGGCCCACGCCCTTTTAAAATACTCATTAACACCTTTCATTTGATACCCATATCGTACAAACAAATTCTAGAGTCACCCCTGGTCCACGTTTATGGCGATATCTCGAAAAGGCATCCACCTATAGAACTAAGGCCCACGCCCCTTTTAAAATACTCATTAACACCTTTCATTTGATACCCATATCGTACAAACAAATCCTAGAGTCACCCTGGTCCACGTTTATGGCGATATCTCGAAAAGGCGTCCACCTATAGAACTAAGGCCCACTCCTTTTAAAATACTCATTAACACCTTCATTTGATACCCATATCGTACAAAACAAATTCTAGAGTCACCCCTGGTCCACCTTTATGGCGATATCTCGAAAAGGCGTCCACATATAGAACTAAGGCGCACGCCCTTTTAAAATACTCATTAACACCTTTCATTTGATACCCATATCGTACAAACAAATTCTAGAGTCACCCCTGTTCCACCTTTATGGCGATATCTCGAAAAGGCGTTCCACCTATAGAACTAAGGCCCACGCCCTTTTAAACTACTCATTAACACCTTTCATTTGATACCCATATTATACAAACGCATTCTAGAGTCACCCCTGGTCCACCTTTTATAACGATATTCCGAAAAGGCGTCCACCTATAGAACTAAGACCCACTCCCTTTAAAACACTTATTAACACCTTTCGTTTGATACCCATGTTGTACAAACGCATTCCAGAGTCACCCTGGTCCACTTTTATTACGATATTCCGAAAAGGCGTCCACCTATAGAACTAAGGCCCACTCCCTTTCAAAATACTCATTAACACCTTTCATTTGATACCCATATAGTACAAACAAATTCTAGAGTCACCCCTGGTCCACCTTTATGACGATATTTCGAAAAGGCGTCCACCTATAGAACTAAGGGCCACACCTTTTAAAATACTCATTAACACCTTTCATTTGATACCCATATCGTACAAACAAATTCTAGAGTCACCCCTGGTCCACCTTTATGGCGATATCTCGAAAAGGCGTCCACCTATTGAACTAAGGCCCACGCCCTTTTAAAATACACATTAACACCTTTATTTGATACCCATATTGTACAAACGCATTCTAAAGTCAACCCTGGTCCACTTTTATAACGATATTCCGAAAAGGCGTCCACCTATAGAACTAAGGCCCACTCCCTTTCAAGATACTCATTAACACCTCTCATTTGATACCCATATAGTACAAACAAATTCTAGAGTCACCCCTGGTCCACCTTTATGGCGATATTTCGAAAAGGCGTCCACCTATAGAACTAAGGACCACGCCCTTTTAAAATACTCATTAACACCTTTCATTTGATACCCATATCGTACAAACAAATTCTAGAGTCACCCCTGGCCCACCTTTATGGCGATATCTCGAAAAGGCGTCCACCTATAGAACTAAGGCCCACTCCGTTTTAAAACACTTATTAACACCTTTCGTTTGATACCCATATTGTACAAACGCATTCTAAAGTCAACCCTGGTCCACTTTTATACCGATATTCCGAAAAGGCGTCCACCTATAGAACTAAGGCCCACTCCTTTCAAAATACTCATTAACACCTTTCATTTGATACCCATACAGTACAAACAAATTCTAGAGTCACCCCTGGTCCACCTGTATGGCGATATCTCGAAAAGGCGTCCACATATAGAACTAAGGCCCACGCCCTCTTAAAATACTCATTAACACCTTTCATTGATACTCATATCGTACAAACAAATTCTAGAGTCACCCCTGTTCCATCTTTATGGCGATATCTCGAAACGGCGTCCATCTATCGAACTTAGGCCCACGCCCTTTTAAAATACTCATTAATACCTTTCATTTGATACCCATATCGTACAAAATAAATTCTAGAGTCACCCCTGGTCCACCTTTATGGCGATATCTCGAACGGCGTCCATCTATAGAACTTAGGCACACGCCCTTTTAAATACTTATTAATACCTTTCATTTGATACCCATATCGTACAAAATAAATTCTAGAGTCACCCCTGGTCCACCTTTATGGCGAATCTCGAAAAGGTGTCCACCTATAGAACTTAGCCCACTCCCTTTTAAAATTATCATTAACACATTTCATTTGATACCCATATCGTACAAACAAATTCTAGAGTCAGGCCTGGTCCACCTTTATGGCGGTATCCCTAAATGGCGTCCATCTATAGAACTATGGTCTACTTCCTCTTAAAATACTCTTTAAATACCTTCCATTTGATACACATGTCATACAAACACATTCCAGGGTTACCCTAGGTTCTTTTTACAACATGGTGATTTTCCCTTACTTTGTCTCCACAGCTCTCAACTGAGTATGTAATGTTCCGTTACACCCGAACTTATCCTTCCTTACTTGTTTATCATCAATTTGTAATCTTTATAGCATTGGCAACATTCTTGCTACTTTCATATTTTACTCAATATGCTCACTTGTAAGTTGCTTGTTACGTAATCAACCGATGTGCTTATTTCTATTTATTTTAAACACATTATTTTAATATTTATTCATCATCAATGTTAACCCTTTCTAACTCCGTTTAAATGTTGTTTGATTGTACCCCGCATTCTAACTTCCATTGTAATCATTAGAAGAAATGGCGTTATCATTGTTCTCATTTTGATCACTCAACGCCATTAGCTATTATCTTATTGTATCTACTTTATTGTATGTTCACTAATGTACTAATGTTAAAATCTGTTCATTTCATTTCATAAGATAATACTGAATAATAATAAATAAATAATATTTATTTATGTCTGAAAAAATTCCCGAAACGACCCCGTCGGGATCCCGGCCTGATTCCGGAAACCATTCAGAATTGATCCCGGTAGGATCCCCGAATTATACCGAAATAATCTCGGACGGATCCCAGAAACCATGAGTCCCCAAATGATCCCGAAATGACACTGAGGGGATCCTAGATAGATCCTGAAATCCATACAGACCTGATACCGGCAGGCTCCCCAAATGAACCCGAAATAATTCAGAAAAAGTCGCGAAATGACGCCGAAGGGATTCCGTAAACCGTCCAGAAAAGATCCCTGAAGGCTCCCCAAATTATCCCGAAAAAGTCCCGAAGTGACCCTGAAATAGCCCCGCAATGTGCCTGACAGGATCCAGAAATGTTTCCGGAAGGATACCGAAAATGTCCCGAAATAATCCAGACGGGATCCAGAAATGATAGCGAAAAAGTCCCGGTATACTCCCGAAATAACCCCCACCAGAAATGATTGCGTGAGGGTCCCAAAATGATCCCTAAATGACCTTGACGGGTACCCTGACGGATTCCGTAAATCATCTAGAAATTATACCGGAAGAGTACCCAAATGATCCGATATAACACCGACGAGATCCCGAAAACCATCCAGAAATGACCCCGGAATTATCCCCAAATGATCCCGGAATACTCCCGAAAAACTCCCGAAATACTCCCCAGAAATGATACCAGAAGCCCCAAATTATCCCGGAATAGTCCCCGAAATGACTCTGACAGGATCCAGAAATGTTCCGAGAAGGATTCCGAAAATGTCCCGAAGTAACCCGGACGGGATCCCAGGTGGATCCCTAAACTATCTAGAAATTATCGCGAAAAAGTCCCGAAATTACCCTGACGGGATCACTGACGGATCGCGAAAATCATTCCAGAAATGATGCCGAAGGGTCCCGAAATCATCCCGAAAAAGTCCCGAAATTACCCGAACGGGATCCCGAAAACCATCCAGAAATGATCCCGGCACGATCCCAAATTATCACGAGAAATTCCCGAAATAAACCTGACGGTATCCCGAAAGTCATCCAGATGTGATATCGGAAGGATCCCCAAATGATCCCGAAAAAGTTAATAATGACTCTGACGGGATCCCGGGCGGAACCCAAAAACAATTCAGAAATATTTCCGGAAGCGTCCGCAAATGATCCCGAAAGTCCCGAAATTACCCCGACGGGATCCCGGACGTATCCCGAAAACTATACAGAAATGATTACGGAGGGATTACAAAATGACCCCGAAATAGTCCGGAAAAAAACCCGAAATCAGCGAGACGGTATCCTGAACGGATTCCGAAAACCATCCAAAACTTAAGTCTGAGGGGTCCGCAAATGATCCCGACATAGGCCAGAAAAAGTCCCGAAATTACCCCGACGAGATCCCGGACTGATCCCGAAAACCATACAGAAATGATGCTGGAAGGGTTCACAAATGATCCCGATAGTCCCGAAATTACCCCGACGGGATCCCGGACGGATCCCGAAATCTATACAGAAATGATTACGGAGGGATCCCAAAATGACCCCGAAATAGTCCCGAAATCAGCGAGACGGTATCCTGTACGGATCCCGAAAACCATTCAGAACTTAAGTCTGAAGGGTCCACAAATGATCCCGAAATAGGCCAGAAAAAGTCCCGAAATTACCCCGACGGGATCCCGGACGAAAATCATTCAGAAAGTCCCGAATGACCCTGACATAGTCCAGAAAAAGTCCCGAAATTACCCTAACGGGATCCCGGAGACCATCCAGGAATGATCCCGAAATAGTCCCGAAAAAATCTCGAATTGACCCTGACGGGATCCCGGACGCATCCCAAAAATCATTCAGAAAGTCCCGAAATGACCCTGACATAGTCCAGAAAAAGTCCCGAAATTACCCCGACGGGATGCCGGATGGATCCTCAAAATTACTCACAAGTGATCATGGAAGGGTCCCAAAAGATACCGAAATAGTCCCGATATGACCCCGACGGGATCCCGGACGGATACCGAAAACCATTCAGAAATGATCCCGGAAGGGTCTCGATGTGTCCCTGACGGGATTACAAATTAGGTGAAGCTAATTAGTAATAAAAGCATGTTAATAAAGTAGCAGGCACGTTGAAACGAATGAAGAGTTTACAAACAAACATACAGGTAAATTTAATAAAGCGTGCTAATAAAAAAATAGAAGGAGGGAGGATGGCGGGAGGATACGGAGAGCACCACAGATCGTTTTTTCCAAAATTGTTTAGATCTTGATCTGTATGAGCCAGATACCAAAAATTGTTGATTTAGGAGAACATTTGTATCTCCAATTAATAGATTTTTGCACAGAGGTGGTGAGGGGAAGGGGGGTAGGTGGTGGGGGTGGGGGGTTGAGGAGACGGAGGGTGTCACTGCTCACTTTGTAAGCCCTCGACTTATTTCACCTAGCGGGCGGGGACCTCCACCCTTTTCAAAAATATAGCTAGTAGATCCTTCTATTATATATGTGTGCCAAAATTACATTCAAATCCGTACAGCCGTTCTTGCGTATTGAGGCGCAAAGACAACGTCTGGACATACAAACATTCAAACATCCAAACTTTCCCGTTTATAATATTACTAGCCTTTACCCGCGGCCCGTCCGCAAGGAGAAAATAAAATATATGGGCTATTCACATTAGCCTGCTTATCAAGTTAAAAAAATAACTAAATGAGATGATAACCTGATAGGCACGCTTACGTGAATAGTACAATACAGTTTTTCGAATTAAAAAAATACATTTGTTTTTGTTTAATTGATATGACAGGTGTGAAGGAATTAATATGCATAGAGAACAAAGGGGTGAAACTACAATTAACTAAAAACAAAGAGAATTTTTAGATGAAAACAGTGTTCTTTTTCGGGTATTTAGTTGGTTAAAATATTTCAAAAAGTGTAATTATAGTTATAACAGTTCGCTACAGGATTCATTTAAAAAAATCAAAAATAGAAAGAAGAAGCTGTGTTAGATATTAAAGATAGAACATACCGAATTTAAATTACGATTAATTAGCAGCAAATACATGGCCATAAGAACTCGCAATTTAAAAAGGCATGTATGCTGAACTACCGGTTTAGCAGAGTCCTTAAATGATCCCGGAAGGGTCCCAAAATGATACCAAATCAGTCCCGAAACGATCCCGACGGAATCAGGACAAATCCAGAAAACATCCAGAAATGATCCCCGAGGGGTCCCCAAATGATCTCGAAACAATCCGGAAGGATCCTGAAAACTATCCAGAAATAATGCGGTATGGTCCCCAAATGAGCCCGAAGTAGTCCCCGAAATGAGTAGTCCCGAAATGACCCTGACGGAATCTAGGACGGATCCAAAAACCATCCAGAAATTATGCCGAAAGTGTCCCCAAATCATCCCGAAAAAGTCCCGAAATTACCCTGACGGGGCCCCTTAAACCATACAGTAATGATCCCGAAAAAGTACCGAAATTACCCTGACGGCTTCCCGAAAACCATACAGTAATGGACCCGGAAGGGTCTCGAAAAGATCCCGAGATAGTTCCGAAAAAGGCCCGAATTACCCTGGCGGCATCCCGGACTGATCTCGAAAAGCATCCGGAAATGATACCGGAGGGACCTCAATTGATCCCGAAATAGTCCGAAAAAATTCCCGAAATGACTCTGACGGGATCCCGAGAGCCATCCAAAATAGATACAGGGAGGATCCCCATAAGAACCTGGCATATTCCAAAATGTTCCGAAATGACCCTGACGGGATCCCAGACGGATCCTGAATGACCTCAGAAGGGTACGCAAATGATCTTGAATAGTCTAGAAAAAGTCACGAAACGACCCCGTCGGAATCCTGGCCGGATTCCAAAAACCATTCAGAATTGATCCCGGAAGGATCTCCGAAATATCCCGAAATAATCCCGGACGGATCCTAGAAACCATCCAGATATGAGTCCTCAAATAATTCCGAAATGACCCTGACGGGATCCCAAATTGATCCCGGAAACCATATAGAATTGATGACGGTGGGCTCCCCAAATGAACCCGAAATAATCCAGGAAAAGTTACCAATGACCCCGAAGGGATTCCGTAAACCGTCCAGAAAAGATCCCTGAAGGGTCCCCAAATGATCCCGAAAAAGTTCCGAAATTACCCTGAAGGAGGGTGTCACTGCTCACTTTGTAAGCCCTCGACCTAGCGGGCGGGGACCTCCACCCTTTTCAAAAAGATATAGCTAGTAGATCCTTCTAGATTATTGGTTATATGTGTGCCAAATTTCATCCAAATCCGTCCAGCCGTTCTTGCGTAATTGAGGAGCAAAGACAACGTCTAGACATACAAACATTCAAACATCCAAACTTTCCCGTTTATAATATTACTAGCCTTTATCAGCGGCCCCGTCCGCAAGGAGAAAATAAAATATATGGGCTATTCACATTAGCCTGCTTATCAAGTTAAAAAAATAACTAAATGAGCTGATAACATGATAGGCACGCTTACGTGAATAGTACAATACAGCTTCTTCGAATTAAAAAAATACATTTTGTTTTTAAGTTAAATTAATTGATATGACAGGGGTGAAGGAATTACTATGCATAGGACAAAGGAGTGAAACTACAATCAGCTAAAACCAAAGAGAATTTTTAGATGAAAATAGTGTTGCATTTTCGGGTATTTTTTCGGGTTAAAATATTACAAAAAGTGTAATTATAGTTATAACAGGTAGTTACAGGATTCATTTAAAAAAACTCAAAATTAGAACAAAAGCTTTACCGAATTTTAATTACGAATAATCTGCAGGAAATCCATGCTCCATAAAAACTTATAATTTAAAAAGGCATGTGTGCTGAAGTACCGAAGTTCGAAGAGTGTTTAAATGATCCCGGAAGGGTCCCAAATGACACCAAAATAGTCCCGAAAAAGTCCGTAATGATCCCGACGGGATCTTGGACGGATCTCGAAAAGCATCCAGAAGTGAACCCGGAAGGGTCCTCTACTGTTCCCTAAATTGTCCAGAAAAAGTCATGAAATTACCCCGACTGGATCCCAGACGGATACAGAAATGATTCTGTAAGGGCCACCAAATGATCCCGAAAGAGTCCCGAAATTAACCTGACGGGATCCCGGACGGATACCGGAAACCGTTCCGGGAGGGTGGCCAAATGATACCTAAAAAGTACCGAAATGACCCTGACGGGATCCCGGACGGACCCTGGAAACCATCCAGAAATGATTCTGTAAGGGCCCGAAATGATGCCGAAAAAGTCCCGAAGTGACTTTGACGCGATGCAGAAAATCATCCAGTAGTGAAGTCGAAAGGGTCCCTAAACGATCCCGAAATTACACTGACGGGATACCGGATGGATCCCGAAAACCATCCACAAATGATCATGGAAGGATCACCAAATTATCCCGAAAAAGTCCATAAATGACCCTAACGGGATCCCGGACGGATCCCGGAAACAATCCAGAAATTTTTCCGGAAGGGTCTCCAAATGATCCCGAAAGTTCCGAAATTACCCAGACAGGATTCCGGACGGATTTCGAAAACCATCCAGAAATGATTCTGGAAGGGTTCCCAAATGACCCCGAAAAAGTCCAGAAATGGCCCTGACGGGAGCCCGGACGGATCCCGGAAACCATCTAGAAATGGTTGATGGAAAGGTCCGCATATGATCCCGAAAAGTCTCGAAATTACCCTGATGGGATCCCGAAAACCATCTAAAAATGATCCCGTAAGAGTCCCGAAATGGCCCTGACATAGTCCAGAAAAAGTCCCGTAATGACCCTGACGGGATCCTGGATGGATTCCGAATACTATCCAGAATAACCCCGTAGGGATCCCAAAATTAACCCGAAATCACCGAGGCGGTATCCCGGGCGGATCTCGCAAACCATCCAGAATTTAAGTATGAAGGGTCCGCAAATTATACCGAAATAACCCAGAAAGGATCCCGGAAACCATCCAGAAATGTTTCTGGAAGGGCCCCCAAATGATCCCGAAAAAGTCCTGAAATTACCCTGACGGGATCCGGAAAACCATCCAGTAGTGATGCCGAAAGGGTCTCTAAATGGTCCGGAAATTACCCTGACGGAATCCCGAAAACAATCCAGAAATGGTCACGGAAGGATCCCCAAATGATGCCGAAAGTGCCGAAATTACCCAGACAGGATTCTGGACGGATCTCGAAAACACTACAGAAATGATTCCGGAAGGGTCCCCAAAAGACCCCGAAAAAGTCCCGAAATTACCCTGACGGAATCCAGAAAACCATCCAGAAATGGTCACGGAAGGATCCCCAAATGATCTCGAAAAAGGCCATAAATGACCCTGACGGGATCCCGGACGGATCCCGGAATCCACCCAGAAATAATTCCGGGAGGGTCCCCAAATGATCCCGAGTAAGTCCTGAAATTACCCTGACGGGGTCCCTAAAACCATACAGTAATGATAAATAGTCCCGAAAAAGTACCGAATGACCCTGACGGGATCCCGGACTGATCTCGAAAAGACATCCAGAAATGATGCCGTAAGGGTCCTCAATTGATCCTCTATTTATTTTAAAAACCTTTATTTTGATACATTTTTTATCATCAATTTGTAACCTTTATAACATTGCAACATTCTTGCTACTTTCATATTTTACTCAATATGCTCACTTGTAAGTTGCTTGTGACGTAATGAACCGATGTGCTTATTTCTATTTATTTTAAACACATTATTGTAATATTTTATTCATCATCAATGTTAAACCTTCCTAACTCCGTTTAAATGTTGTTTGATTGTACCCCGCATTCTAACTTCCATTGTAATCATTAGAAGAAATGGCGTTATCACTGTTCTCATTTTGTTCACTCAACGCCATTAGCTATTATCTTATTGTATCTCTTTATTGTATGTTCACTAATGTACTAATGTTAAAATCTGTTCATTTCATTTCATAAGACAATACTGAATATAATAAATAATAATAAATAACCTAAATTACCCTGGCGGGATCCCGAAATTCATCCAGAAATGTTGTTGGAAGGGTCAAATTATGCCGAAATAGTCCCGAAAAAGTCCCGAAATTACCCTGACGGGATCCCGAAATCCATCTAGAAAGTCCCGAAATGACCCTGACATAGTCCAGAAAAGGTTCCCAAATTACCCCGACGGGATCCCGAGCGGATCCGAAAATTATCCAGAAACGATGTCGGAAGGTTACGCAAGTGACCCCCAAATATCTTGAAATGAAGGGATCCCGGACGGATCCGGAAAACCATAAAAAAATGATGCCGATGGATCCCCAAATGATTCCGGAATAGTCCCGAAAAGATACCAAAATGACCCTGACGGGATCCCGGATGCATCCCGAAAACCATCCAGAAATGATCCCGGAAAGATACCGAAATGATTCCGGAATAGTCCGGAAAAGGCCCAAAATAACCCTGACGGGATCCCGGACGGATCCGAAAACCATCCAGCAATGATGCCGGAAGGGACCCCAAATGATCCCGAAAAATTCCCAAATGACCCTGACGGGATCCCGGACTAATCCCGAAAATCGCCCAGAAATGATCCCGGAAGGGTCCCGAGCTGACCCCGACGGGGTTACAAATAAGGTGAAGCTAATTATATAAGCATGTTAATAAGGCAACAGGCGCGTTGAAGCGAATGAAGAGTTACAAACTAACATACAGGTAAAGCTACTAAAAGCGTGTTAATAAAACAATTGAAGGAGGGCGGATGGCGGGAGGAGAAGGAGAGCACCACTGATCGTTTTTCCAAAATGGTTTAGGTCTCGATCTGTATGAGCGATATACCACAAATTATTGATTTAGGAGAAAATTTACATTGAGTTATAACAATATATATATTCTGCACCCTAGGCGAGAGGAGTGGAGGGCGTTACTGCTCACTTTGTATGCCCTCGACTTGTTTGACCATTGAGTTTGTAATATTGGTTAAGTTGTACGTAAAGTTATAATGTGTAAAAATTAATAAAAAGTAATTGTTCGAGGAGTCGTCGACCCCACCCCCCCCTTTCCATTTGCAAAAAACTTTTACCAGCAGACTATTTTCTATCTGTGTCCCAAATTTCATCAAAATCCGTTTAGCCGTTCTGCCGTGATTCAGTCACTAAGGCGAAAAAATACAATAATTAAATTAAAACTGTTCCTAAGGGCGGGGACCACGCCCGTTTCAAAAAAAATATACATAGTAGATCCTTCTAGACTATTAACTATTGGGCTTCTAGACTATGTGTGCAAAATTTCATCCAAATTCGTCCAACTGTTCTTGCGTGATTGAGACATAAAGACAAACGTCTGGACATCCAAACACCAAACATCCAACATCTAAACATACAACTTTCCCATTTATAATATTACAGCCTTTACCCGCGTCCCCGTCCGCAAGGAGAAAATGAAATATATGGGCTGTTCACGTTAACCTGCTTATCAAGTTATCTCTTTAAAATTTTTTTCTGTCTAATGTATTTTATTTTTGTAATAGAGTAAAAAAAGGAACTTAACTAGATGATCCCGAAATTATCTAGAAAAAGCCACGAAATGACCACGCCGGTATCGGAGACGGATTCCGAAAACGATCCAGAAATGCTCCCGGAGGGGTCTCCAAAAGGTCCCGGAATAGTCCCGAAAAAATCCTGAAATGACAACGACACGATTCTAGACTGATCCAGAGAACTACACAGAAATGATCCCTGAAGGGTACCCAAATGATCCCGAAATAGGCCGGAATAGAACCGAAAACCATCCCGAAATTATCCTGGAAGGGTCCCAAAATGATGCGGAAATAGTCCCAAAAAGTCCCGAAACGACCCCAATGGGATCCCGTCGGATCCACAAATTAATCCCGGAAGGGTCCCAAAATGATACCGAAATAGTCCCGAAAAAATCCTGAAATGACCCCGACGGGATCCCGGGCAGCTCCCGAAACCATCCATAATTGATCTCTGAAGGACCCGCAAATGACCTCGAAATAGTGGAGAAGAAGTCCCAAAATCCCGTAAAACATCCAGAAATGATGCCGGATTGATCCTCAAATGATCTCGAAATAATTTAGAAAAAGTCACGAAATGACCTCGATGGGACCCCGAAGACCATCAAGAAATGATTAATGAAGGGTTCCCAAATGACCCCGAAATTACTCTGACGGGATCCGGAAGAATCCCGAAAACCATCCTGACGGGATCCAGGACGGATCCGAACCTATGCAGAAATGATTCTTGAAGGGTCCCTAAATGATCCCGAAAAAGTCCCGAAATTACCTTGACGGGATCCCGAAAGTCCGCTAACAGTCCCGAAAATGTCCCGAATAGTCCCAAAAATGTCCCAAAATAACTCCGACGGGATTCCTGACGGATCCCGTAAACTATGCAGAAATGATCCCGGAAAGGTCCCAAAATTATGCCGAAATAGTCCCGAAAAAGCCCCGAAATAGCCCTGACGGGATCCCGGACGGATCCCAAAAACCATCCAGAATTGATCTCTGAAGGGTCCGCAATTGACCCCGAAAGTCTCCTGAAAAGGCCCCGAAATTACTCTGACGGGATCCCGAAAACATTCCAGAAATTATCCCGGAAGGATCCCCAAATGATCCCGGAACAGTCCCGAAATGTTCCAAAATCACCCTGATGGGATCCCGAAATGAGTCCGGAAGGATACAGAATGACGGGATCCCAGATGGATCCCGAATATTATCCGAAATGATCCCAAAAAGTCCCGAAACGATGCCGGAAGGGTCCCAAAATCATTCCGAGAAAGTCCCGAAATTAACCTAACGGGATCGCGAAAATCATCCAGAAATTATCCCGGAAGGGTCGCCAAATAGTCCCGAAATAACCCTGACGGGATCTCGGACGGATCTCGAAAATCATCCAGAATGATTTCTGAAGGGTCCGCAAATGATCCCGAGAGAGTCCAGAAAAAGTCCCGAAATAACTCCCGGACGGATCCCGAAAACTATACAGAAATGATCCCGGAAGAATCCCAAAATGATCCCGGAAAAGTCCCAAAGTTATCCCAAATAGTTCCGAAAAAGTCCCAAATAACCCCGACGGGATCCTAAACGGATTCAGAAAACTATACAGAAATGATCCCGGAAGAGTCCCAAAATAATCCCGAAATAGTCTCGAAAAAGTCCCGAATTGACCCCGACGGGATCCCGGACCGATCCCGAAAACCATCCAGAAATTATCCTGGAAGAGTCACAAAGCGATACCGAGAAAGTCCCGAAAGAGTCCCGAAATGACCCCCACGAGATCCGGACGGATCCCGAAAACCATCCAGAAATTATCCCGGAAGAGTCCCAAAGCGATCCCGAAAAAGTCCCGAAAGAGTCCCGAAATGACCCCGACGGGATGCCGGACGGATCCCGAAGACCATCCTGAAAAGATCCCTGAAGGGTCTCGATATGACCCTAACGGGATTACAAATAAGTTGAAGCTAATTATAAAAGCATGCTAATAAGGCAGCAGGCTCTTTGAAGCGAATAATAAACAAAGAGGAAGCCGATGTTTAGCGTTAAAGGTGATTCTTGTTTATTAAAGAAATCCATTTCTATTTATACAAAAGTTCTTAGCCTACACATACATAATTACATTAATGCTTACATACTAAAAAGTACTTGATTTCATAATAAATAATTGTTTGTCAGCGTATTATTGTATTGACCTATATATTGTGAATATGATCCGCACATAAGCTGGTTGGTATGACGAATCTATATATTGGGCGGTTTGGCAAATGCGAATGAACTCTTAGTGGTTATCTGGGTCAGTTAAATATGAACGTTGGTGTGTATGTATATTTGTAACGTTAAGCGCATTCGAAGTGAGGTGAATTCACGCAACACTACACCACCGGCCTTTCAAGAGTGAACGTATATAATTTCGTGCTTAATTATAGACGGTCACTCTAATGTCACTGATAAAAGTGTACCGTGTTGTTTCGTTTTACGTTAAATGACCCAGTCAACTCGCTTCGTGTTACCAAAATTTCAATCTTTTGCATTCAGTTGTAATTTATGTCATAGTGGTAACTTGATGTTTTTTTGTGCTTATTGATAATTGCAAGTAACTTGGAATGCTTATATTGAACCTTTTTGTTTTTGATTATTTTAGTTACTAGCAGATGTTTTATATTGTTTTAAGCCTATTCTTGTGGACTATTAATTCTTTATCTTGTAGATAGGTCAAAGTAAAAATATTGTCCTATTATTATTTTCTAATCTACTGGGGGTTAAAGTAAAAATATTTTCTATTAGTATTTTCCACTCTACCGTGGGTTAAAGTAAAAATATTAAATGTAATTAAAGTAAATTAAAAATGTTTTCTTAAATGAGACCCGGGCTAATAAATTTATAATTTTTTCCTTAATGTGGTATTTAATAACTAAAAATGAATGATTCTTATATTAACTATTTTCATTAAACAACGCTTTTCATTGTTTATCGAGTTCTACTAAACTAAGAACATATAAAGCACGAAATCTGCCATTAATTATACGATTTGTGATTGATGGAAGAGCAAAGTAGTTATGTACTAGTAGTAGCCCAATTAATGGGCAAAAAAATGGTACAGTGGGTGCAAAACTTTGCATATCTTTATATTTTTTAGACTTTCGTATTTTCCAGCAACATATTTTTGATCTTATGTGTGTCATGCGATTTCTGCGGCGGCCACCAAGACAGAATCGTCATGATATTAATGAAGAATTAATTAATTTTTTACCGGGATTTGTCACTTGCATAACTTCAGATATTTAGAGAACTTGGGTACCTTTTATTTTATAAATTCGCCTACTGCAGTATATATTCAATTATTTTTCTCCAATTTGTCCCTCAGGACAACTGTGTTTTTTATTCTTTACAAGTCCTAGATTGCAGGCACAGCCTGATAAGCAATTGTCCCAAGTCAATTTTGTCATTAACAATCAGGTTCCTTGTTTTTCTTACGCTACCATTTTTCTATGAAAAGGAGCGCGACATGTCTTTTTGCTGTAAATTTATACGCTTTATATATGTTTAAAGGTTCTCTTCGTGACTTTTCTTCATTTTTGTTGTTTCTTATGGGCTGGGGTTTTTTTTCTTAGTGTTTTGCGTATTTTCCACTGTCCTAGAATTTGCTATTGCTTCATGACCATTGAAAAAGATTATGCAAATTTTGATTTGCTATTAACCTTTGGCAGGGTTAATGAATCTGCCCTTACTGTTGATTGTGACATTTTGGGAGTTATTATTTGAAGGTGTATTTTTAATTGTCTATTGCTCTTCCGCAGTTTGGTAAAAATAATTTAGATACAGTCTTGTACGATTTTCAACTGCCTATATTTGTGATTCATATAATTTTTGAGCATCATAGCTATTGTGATGATCGATAGCATGAATGCGCAAATTACGACTGCTAACCAAACATCTGGAATGTTTGGCAAATTTTTTGTATCTACCTCGGCTGGTGGTTCGTATTTAATTATTCTGTTTTCTGTTTTTTTATTTTCTGAATATTCTGAATTTTCATTCCTAATTCATATCCGGCTAATGCTATCATTATGCCGTGTGCCACGACATTTTGAAATAGAATTATTTTCTTGTTTCCGTAAAAAAATTGTACTCAATTTAGACTTCAATAGAATTTTCTTTGTTTTTATCTAAGCATTCCATTTATTTTTATTATTTTTCCCATATTTAGTTAACATAATTAAAAAAATCTTTATTCTTAAAGACAAATTTTGTTTAATTTAACATTTCTAATTCAGAAATTTTAAATTTTCTTACAAAATTTTCAAAATATTAATTTTACAAAATATTTAAAAAATTTAATTCATATGCTATTTTATTTCTTTTTATTTTTTCTATGCCACTTTGGGCTTCAAAAAAAATTTTTCATTTTTAGGCTGGATTTGTGCCATTTTTCAAGGAAATGTTTAGATTAAAGGACTGACATTTTTAATTTTTAATAAATTTTTTAATTGATTTTTAATATTTAATTAAGACACAATTTTAGTAGAACAGAATCAACTTAAAATTTCTATTAAACTAGCCCTACTCTAAAAAAAATTCCTGAGCAAAAACAAAATTACAAATTTACGTCTTTGGTCGGTCTTTATCCAGGTTAACATTGCCTTGTGTTTTTAACTATCGCCATGAAATATTTAATTATAGTTAATAATGCCTTGCGTGTTTAACTATCGCCATGGCATATTTAATTATCGCCACACGATCAAATAATGCCTTGTGACAAAAGTTTCCTTTTTTATCTTTAATCCTAAGCCTTGTTAGTAATCCTTATGGAATTTTTATTGTTTAATAATCCTTTTTAGGATTATTTAAGTACTTTACTAACTTTTAAGGCTGGCAGGATCTTTTCCAGTCAGATCGTCTTTAGCAGTTGTGCTGTTTTGATCTGAACTGGCAGGATCTTTCTCCAGCTAGATCTTTAGCAGTTTTGCTAATTCTTGATCTAGTCTGGCAGGATCGCCATGTAAGAACGTTAAATAAATAAAGAGGAACTCCAATGTGTAGCGTTAAAAAGTGATTCTTGTTTATTAAAGAAATCCATTTCTATTTATACAAAAGTCCTTAACCTACACATACATAATTACATTAATACTTATATACTAAAAAGTACATGATTTCATAATAAATAATTGTTTGTCAGCATATTATTGTATTGACCTACATATTGTCAGTATGATCCGCACATAGGCTGGTTGGTATGACGAATCTATATATTGGACGGTTTGGCAAATGCGAATGAACTCATAGTGATTATCTGGGTCAGTTAAATATGAACGTTGGTGTGTATGTATATTTGTAACGCTAAGCGCATTCGAAGTGAGGTGAATTCCACGCAACACTACAAGAGTTACAAACAAACAAACATACAGGAAATGCTAATAAAAGCGTGCTAATTAAAACAATTGAAGCAGGGCGGATGGCGTGAGGAGGAGGGCATCGCTGATCGTTTTTCCAAAATTGTTTAGATCTCGATCTGTATGAGCCATATACCAAAAATTATTGATTTACGAGAAAATTTACAGTGAGTTATAATAATTTATAGATTTTGCACCAGAGGGGGAGAGGAGGGGGCGGGGGATGGGGGTGTCACTGCACTTTGTAAGCCCTCGACTTATTTGACCCATTGTAATATTGGTGAAGGGTAAGTATACGTAAAGTTATAATGTGTAAAAATTGTTAAAAAGTAATTATTCGAAGGGGTCGTGGGACCCCCTCCCCCCTTCCATGTTCGAAAAAATGTTTCCAGTAGACTATTGCCTCTGTCCAAAATTCATCAAAATCCGTGTAGCCTTTCCCCCTTTTCAAAAAAAAATAGCTAGTAGATCCTCCTAGACTGTTGGCTATATGTGTGCCAAATTTCATCCAAATCCGTCCAGCCGTTCTTGCGCGATTGAGTCACAAAGACAAACGTCTGGAAAAACATCCACACATCCAAACTTTCCGATTTATGATATACTAGCCTTTACCCGCGGCCCCGTCCGCAAGGAGAAAATAAAATACATTTGCTATTCACGTTAGACTGCTTATCAAGTTATCTGTTTAAAAATTATTTTTGTCTAATGTATTTTATTTTTGTAATAGAATAAAAAATTAACTAAATGAGCTGATAAGCTGAACTGCACGCTTACGTGAATAGTACAATACATTTTCTTCGAATTAAAAAAATATTTTTTTAAGTTAAATTAATGGATATGACAGGGGTGAAAGAATTACTACTAATAAAACAAAGGAGTGAAACTACAATTATCTAAAACCGAAGAGAATTTTTTAGTTGAAAATAGTGTTGCTTTTTTGGGTATTTAACTGGTTAAAATGTTACAAAAAGTGTAATTATAGTTATAACAGTTCGTTACAGGATTCATTTAAAAAACTCAAAAATAGAACGAGCTGTGTTAGATATTTAAGATAAAACATACCAAATTTTAATTACGAATAGTTTGCAGCAAATCCATGGCCATAAAAGCTTATAATTTAAAAAGGCATGTGTGCTGAACTACCTGTTGCGAAGAGACCTAAAATGATACCGGAAGGGTCCCACGTGACTGGCACTTTAATATAAATCCCGGACAGATCCCGAATACAATCCAGAATTGATCTCTGAAGGGTCCGCAAACTACCTCGTAATAGTCCTAAAAAAATGATCCCGGAAAGATACCGAACCAACGGGAACCCAGGTGGATCCCGAAAACTCTCCCGAAATGACCTTGGAGAAATGATCACAGAAAGGTCCCAAAATTATACCGAAATAGTCCCGATATGGCCCGACGGGATCCCCAAACCATCCAGAAATTATGCCGGAAGGGTTAACAAATGATCCCCAAATAGTCCCGGGATGACCCTGACGGGTTCCAGAATACCATCCCGAAATACCATCACGAATACCATCTAGAAATGATCACGAAAAGTTCCGAAAAGTCCCAAAATAACCCGGACGGGATCCCAGACGGATCCCGAAAACTATACAGAAATGATCCCGAAAGAGCCCCAAAATGATCCCGAAAAGTTCCCGAAATGACGCCGACGAGATCCCGGACGGATGCCGAGGGCCATCCTGAAAAGATCCCGCAAGGGTCTCGATATGATCCTGACGGGATTACAAATAAGTTAAAGCTAATTATAAAAGCCTGTTAATAAGGCAGGAGGCGCGTTGAAGCGAATGAAGAGTTACACACAAACAGGTAATGCTAATAAAAGCATGTTATAACAAGTAAGGACGGGTAAGTTCGGGTATAACTGAACATTACATACTCAGCTGAGAGCTTTGGAGACAAAATAAGGGAAAATCACCATTTAGCAAAATGAACCTAGGGTAACCCTGGAATGTGTTTCTATGACATAGGTTTCAAATGCAAGGTATTAAAGAGTATTGTAACGAATTTATTGGCAAATCCTCTTATTTGCCCTTCTGCTAAGTTCGAATCACTAAACTGTTGAATAAATAACTCCAATATTGAATAATGGAAAAATGACCTTTATTAAAGTACTTCACAATAACACTTATACTTTGCAACTAGCTGGCTTAATAACCAAACTGATTGATAGCTCAAGTGAAAACTGATTTCTCGCCTCTACTGTCGCGCCTTTTATACTTTTTGATTTCTCATTGCATACTTCTAGGCTTTTCCATTCCAGAACTTACTAGTTAGTTATCAGCTACAAAAATCGCCAACCACAACTACGTTTATAACTTCTCATTTGAGTAATACTTGCACAAATTATTGCCCTCTCTTGTAGCAATTCAATAAGATGTATGTATGTGTTTGTGTATTGCTTCTCCGCTGATCGTATACGTACATATGTGTAGACGCAATTATTGATTCGTTTATGTAGATACATAATGATTGATCTATGGATGTGCATGATATCACTGTTTAGCATCGGCTTAGAGATGGCAGTACCCCTTAGTGTTGCTAATATTGTAACACTGCCCTCCACTTAAGTCTGATCGTCCCGATCAGACAAATCTCTCGATCTAAACGCTGCTAGCCTCTCCAAATGAACCACTTTAATTTTGGTTCGTGGTTTGCCAATGGTTTGTATGCGGTACACTACATCGTTGATCCGTTTTACAACTTTGTATGGGCCTTCCCAGTTACACTGCAATTTCGGGGACAAACCTTTTTTTCGTTGTGGGTTGTATAGCAGCACCAAATCTCCTTCCTGAAACCCTTCCGAATTAATTGCTTTATCGTACCTCGCTCTCATCTTGTCACTCATAATCTTTGCTCGTTGCCTTACCAGATCGTGTATCTCTCTCAGCTCTTCTTCCAAGACACCAGTGGATTTCTTGACATTCCTCTCCGCATCGGCATCTATCCCATACTTCAAATCAGCTGGCAGTCGAAGCTCATTGCCAAAAATTACCTTTGCGGGAGTTTGGCCCGTTGTCTCATGTACTGCCGATCGGTAGGCCATCAAGAATAATGATATGTGTGTATCCCAGTCCTTATGGTACTTGTCTACTACTTTCCTTAAATGCTCCTCCAATGTTCTATTGAAACGTTCCACCATACCATCGGACTGAGGATGCAATGCAGTTGTCCGTGTTTTTCGAATGCCCAACTTCTTGCACATTTCTTGGAACACAGCTGATTCAAAATTCCTGCCTTGGTCAGAATGTATCTCCATTGGTACACCATACCTTGCAACCCATTCGTTTGTAACCACTTCTGCTACTGTTTCTGCTTCTTGGTTTGGGATTGGGTATACCTCTGGCCATTTACTGAAATAATCCATAACCACCAGTACGTATTTGTTTCCGTGGTTGCTAGTAGGAAATGGACCTGCGACATCCATGGCGATCCTTTCAAATGGTGCACCTGAAATATACTGCTTCATCTGGCCATGACTTCGTGTTTTGGGCCCTTTCGCTCTGTTGCAAACCTCGCAGTTGGCAATCCACTCGGTGACCGACTGACGGCAACCAACCCAATAGAATCTCTGCTTAATTTTCTCGAGCGTCTTCGTGATTCCAAGATGACCTCCACTTGGACCATTATGCAGCTCGCTGAGCACGTCAGGAATCCTCTTTCTGGGAACAACTATCAGTTTCTTCTTGCATTTACCATCCTCACTCTCCCATACTCGATGAAGGCAACCGGATATCAATTCTAAACTGTTCCACTGTGCCCAATATGACTTCGCAATGGGACTCTCTGCTGACATCTCTTCTCTGTTTGGTCTTTCGTTTCGTTCGAGCCCTTGCATAACACGTGACAGATCTGTATCTTCTAGCTGACACTTTCTTAGCTGTTCCTTGTCCCATTCATCTGTACATGTTATAGTCATTAGCCGGACATCTATAATGTCTTCTTTAGCCTCGGCCTTTGAACAGTGCTTGCATTCCAAACTACATGGTCTTCGTGACATTGCATCAGCATTTCCATGGGTACTACCTTTTCGATGCTCAATGGAAAAGTCATAGCTTTGTAGTCGCTCGATCCACCGTGCCAATTGTCCTTCCGGATTACGGAACTGCAGAAGCCATTTCAACGCTGCGTGATCTGTCCTGACGCGGAATCGCTGGCCGTAGAGGTATTTGTGGAAATGTTTAATGCACTCTACCAATGCCAACAGCTCTCTCCGTGTAACGCAATAGTTCCTCTCTGGTTTTCCAATTGAACGGCTGTAATATGCAACTACCTTCTCCTGTCCATCGACCAGTTGTGATAAAACGCCTCCTATAGCATATCCGCTCGCATCTGTATCTAGAATAAACGTTGCTCCTGGAATCGGATATGCCAACATTGGGGCAGTGCACAAACGCTCTTTCAATGTTTGGAAAGCTACTTCTTGCTCCTTCTTCCATTCAAAAGCTTTATTTTTTCTTGTTAGCTCATGGAGACTATGGGCTACGCTGGCAAAATTTGGTACAAATCGGCGGTAATATGTGCACAGCCCAAGGAAACTTCTCAATTCATGCAGATTCTGTGGTCTTGGCCAATCCTTTACTGCCTCTATCTTTTCATTTCGCTGTACAGATACCTTCTGTCGTTACCTTGTGACCCAAATAATTTACTTCCTTTTTAAACAGCGTACACTTTTTGGGACTTAACTTCAGACCAGCGCCAGCTATTCTCTGGAAAACTTCCTCCAAATTCTTAAGATGTTCATCAAAGTTCTTCCCCAATACGATGATGTCGTCCAGGTACACCAAGCATGTTTTCCAATGTAGTCCTTTCAGTACCTGGTCCATGAGTCTCTCAAAAGTAGCTGGTGCATTACAAAGTCCAAAAGGCATCACTGTAAATTGCCAAAGACCATCACCGACACTGAAGGCTGTTTTCTCTTTATCTTCCTCCTTCACCTCACTTGCCAGTAGCCGCTTTTCAAGTCCAGCGTGGAAAACCATTTCGTACCAGATAGCGAGTCCAGAGTGTCGTCAATTCTTGGCAATGGGTAGCTATCCTTTTTCGTTACGTCATTCAACTTCCGGTAGTCCACGCAAAACCTCATTTTTCCATCCTTCTTCTTTACAAGTACTACCGGTGAGCTCCATGGACTAGCTGATGGTTCGATGACGCCGCTGTCGCTCATTTCTTGTATGATTTGACTCACAACTTCCCGCTTCGCCAGTGGAACACTACGTGGAGCTTGACGGATCGGCCTCGCATCTCCAGTGTCAATTTGATGTTTCACAACGTTGGTGCGGCCTGGTTTGGAACCATCCTGGTCAAATATGTTCGCGTACTTTAGGAGCAGTTGTTTTGCCTTACTCTGATATGCTTCCTCTAGCCCCTGCGTCCATGCCGTGATGTCATTTGAAAGATCAGTATTACTAGATGAAACGTGTTCCTGGAGCTGTTCACAGTTAATAACTACTTCAGCCTCTTGGCATCTTCCCAAAATAGCTCCTTTAGTCAGTTTGAGTGGTGACTTGAACTCATTGAGTACTCTTACCGGAATACGTCCATCTTGTTTTGTCATAGCCAGGGTTTTTCCTACAAGTATGTTCGGTGCTGATTTGTTTGCTGCTTCGACAACCCACAATTTGTTTGTCCCACAATCTCATCAACTTTGCCCAGATGACTGCTTCGGACTTTTGGTGGTATTCGCTGACTCTCTTCCACCAGCACTCGTTTACTGCTGTAGCCTCTCTCGTAGCCGAAATTAAGTGGTACATCCATGTTCTTATATCGCATCGTCTTGCTTTGCATGTCGATCTTGATGCCCTGGTCGATTAAGAAGTCCACTCCAATTATGATTTCATCAACAATATCTGCCACTATAAAATTGTGTACTACCGTGACGTTCCCAATTGCGACTTCACATGCTACTTCTCCAGAACCGTGGTGTCTTCTCCAGTGGCTGTACGCAATCTTGCTCCATGCAATGGTCTTATCTTCTGTTGACTAAATCCGCTCGAATGATGGAATGAGATGCACCCGTTTCTACAGTCAGTAAACGTTCCTTTCCATCCACATGTCCTCCGACAGTAAGATTTTCTTGACCTTCTTCCAATTTGCGAGATAGAGATTATGGGCGCATTCAATTGAGGGAGCCAGCTGTCGCCCCTTGCGGCTGACTCGCTTTAGTTTAACGATTGAGTGGACTTGGAGATTTGCTCATCTCCTTCAGCTCTGCGTTTACGGCCACCCACATTGTTGGAGCTATTGAGACCGGTGCTGCAATGTCGTGCAATATGACCTGGGTTGCCGCACTTGAAACATTTAATAACTCCGGCATTTTTCTGTTGTGATCCCTTCAGTGCTTCCAAAATTGTGTCTACCCACTCTGGCCTTTCTACTTCCACACGATGAGCCTTATATGCTGGTTTACTCAATAGGGAGGCTGTTTCCTGAGTCAATGCATATGATACCGTTTCAGCAAATGTTTCCACGTCCCGTATGCCATTTATAAAACTCTGGATTGTTACCCTCTCGGTGTATTCCTCGGGTGCGTCCGCATTTGCGAGATGAGCCAATCTTTCAACATGCGAGGCAAACTCCTGCAAAGTCTCATTCGCTCTTTGGTGACGGTTTTGCAACTCAATTTGGAATATCTGTTGTCTATGCTCGCTTCCATAACGTCTCTCGACAGCGGCCATTAATGCTCATAGTTGCTCCGCTCTCCTTCGGGAATCGTCTGTAGGATTTCGGCTGCTGGTCCTTTCAGTGCGACGAACAGAGCTGCAACTTTATCATCAGCATTCCAGTTGTTCGCTGCCGACGTCTTCTCAAATTTATTAAATACCTGGAAAGGAACAGAACCATCAAACGTTGGGGATTTTACTTTCAGAGTAGACGTTGACGTTATTGGACGGCTCAATTGTAACTCCTGAATACGATCTTTTAAAGCATCTATCTCGGCCTCCATTTTATCTTGTCGACCACTGAACCCTTCCTGAAGCTGCGTTAGTTTCTCTTCCATACGCGATTCTAGTTGTGCAGAGATCTGCGATGATACCTGTGCTGAAATTTGTGTCGAAATTTCTGATATACGTGCCTCTTGTGCTTCAAGTTTAGATGTTATTTCTGACGACATTCTGAGATACGTGTCTCCTGTGATTCAATCTTCGCTGTTATATGGTTCTCCTGCGATTCTAGTTGTTTTTCATCTTGATGTTATGCGGTCCTCTGGGAATCCATATGTGTCTTCTGTTCTTCCAGTTGTGATGACATGTTGGTGGATATTTGTGCTGACATTTCGGACATTTGTGCCGATATTGCACCAATATCATGTTCAAGTCTGTGTTCGCCATTGTCTGCGGTGTTTCATTTTTCTCCTCAATTTTTGTTGTCTCATCGCCATCAAGATGAAAGACATACTCTTCCACGTCAATTCCTTCTAATTCCATTGCCTCTCGTAGTCGTGCCTGAAGTTCGAGTTTAATGCCGGTTGTATTCAATCCACGGCTCTCCAACTCCTTCTTCAGGTGCTGGATCTTCAATTCACTGAACTTTGCCATGTCCTTGTTGTCCTCTGAAATTTATTCAACAATTCTTCTTCTGACACCAATTGTAACGAATTTACTGCAAATCCTCTTATTTGCCCTTCTGCAAAGTTCGAATCACTAAACTGTTGAATAAATAACTCCAATATTGAATAATGGAAAAATGGCCTTTATTAAAGTACTTCACAATAACACTTATACTTTGCAACTAGCTTGTTTAACAACCAAACTGATTGATAGCTCAAATGAAACTCTACTATTGCCCGACAGATTGCGTGCTTAATCAATAACTGCTTGATAGCTCAAATCAAACTGAATTCCAGCGCCTCTACATTTGCTGCCTTTTATGCTCTCGGATTTCAACGTTCGCATCTTCTAGGCGCTTCCATTTCCAGAATCTACTAGTTGCCATCAGCTCTTAAAATTTCTCAGCTGTAACTACAATTGCACGATTTTATAGCTTCTCTCATTGCATACTTTCAGGAAAAAAAAATAAATCTAAGGCGCGATAACCTCCGAAGAGATCTAAGGCCGAGCTTCTCTTTCAATTTGCGTCGTGCGCCTCTTGATTTTCCCTACAAATTGGCCGGACGGGACCTACATGTTTTATGCCGACTCCGAACGGCATCTGCAAAGCAGATGAGTTTTCACTGAGAGCTTTTCATGGCAGAAATACACCCGGAGCGCTTGCCAAACACTGCCGAGGGGCGACCCCGCTTAGAAAAATTTTCTTCTAATTGAAAAACCTTATTTCTAAAATTTTGATGTTGCTTTGCCCGGGGTGCGAACCCAGGGCATACGGTGTGGTAGGCGAAGCACGCTACCATCACACCACGGTGGCCGGGTATGGAGTATCGCAGATATATGCATGTGTTTGTGCATTGCTTCTCTGCTGCTCGTATACGTACATATGTGTAGACGCAATTATTGATTCGTTTATGTAGATACATAATGATTGAATTATTGATGTGAATTCACGTCACTGCCCCGTACCCCTTAGTGTTGCTAATATTCGTAACAATATAAACAGATTCAGCAGACACGCAAAGGAATGTTATAAGCATTCTAACTATACATACGTACTAACATATTTTGTTTCATATTCATTTGTTACAATGCGATTTGTAACTGAAAAACATCGGAAAAGTGCTAACGAATGGGAAAAATAGCTTGAATTGCAAAGTCTGAAAGCACTCATAACCATATGCTTCGCTTGCAACAAAAGTCGAAAGCTGGATACTTTTGCATGTCAGATGACGCTATTGTTGCTCCACATGCGCTATTTGGTGCTACATCAAAAATCTCATGTGCCGGGCCTACATGCTTTGGGTTGCAATATGAATGAAGAATGAATTAAGAAAGTTTCATGTGAATGAACACTTCGCGAGCTTATACCTATATGACACCGTTATTTTCGTGTATTTTTTCTTGTATTTTATCAAAAATTTTTTGCAGCACCCCTCCCAATACGGGTTCAGTACTGGTGTAAGTGTGTAAACTATATTTAAAAAACTAACGAAATACAAGAAAAATACCACCTAGTTCATTAAAAACAAACGAGCCAGTTTGTAGTTCGATAGGTTTTTTTGACATTCGGCCGTTTTTTCTTTATTTTTTCTGACAAATGAAAATTTGGTGCATAAAAACAGAAATTAAATCAACTTTCTTGTGAAAAAAGTGAACATTAGAGACTGAAATAATTTTCACGTGTTATTTGTATTGTTTTTATTGTTAATTTTGGGGGAATAGTGGTCTCGCTTTTTCATGATAGAAATTGTGTTTGTGTTTTGAAGTTGCGATAAAGTTTTGTCAGTTTTTTTACCTTGGAATCCAAGCAAAAATAAAGTAGTGTCATATATGCTTTATACTACACAGTTTGCGGAATGTAGAGTATGGCTCTAAGAGCCTCCTGCGATTTACAACCAGATTGACTGAATTTTTGTATGTGTGCGTGTCGGGTATTTGACGCTTGCCCCGCGACTATCAAATAAAAAGCCATCAATCAACATTTGCATTGAGAAACCGTAGCGTTCGGACGTGAATATGTCGTCATCGGATGATGACTTTTTTACTTGCAACTACAGCAGTTTTATTAAATAAAAAAAAATTTAATAAAAACTTTATTAAATAATAATAAAAGCTTTACACATTCCATAAAGCTGGTAAACATTGATAATTTTCAATAAATTTTAATATGAATTTGTTATGGATTCGCATCTTAATGGAGCAGTAAGGAAGGCAGTCGGCATGATCTAGAGGTGCTCTGTGGCTAGTCATGTCGGCTGGGCGGGGTTCTTGACAACCTTACCGTCCTGCGCCATAAACAGAAAAAAATTCCTATCATGCCTTTGAAATGGTCAAACAGCGCAGAACTAATTCAAAACGCTGGAAATTCAAAATAAAACAACATCCGGTCGAACCGGATGCCACGGACAGACCGTTAAAACATTCAAATTAAAAAAAAATAAACGCAAAAAAAAGCTAAACGCAAAAAAAATTTACAAAATTGGCCGAACCGGAAATGACCGGTTACCATTCATGGAAAATCGAAAAAAAATAGCTAACTTTAAATGGGATTTATATTAAATACCTACATCACGACAGGTTAAAGAAATGTGTAAGCTCGCAAAGACCGCGGAAAGCGAAGCGTGTCGGGACGAGTACAGGGATCTACTGAGGATCTACAAGCGTGAAATTACCAGGGCGAAGAGAAACTCATGGAAAAGTTTTCTGTACGGACATAGAGTGCTCCAGCGAAACAGCACGGTTGAAAAAAGTCCTAGCAAAGGGAAACATAGTCCAGGGACTAATAAAGAAAGAGAACGGGGAATGGTCACGTAATAGTGAGGAATCCCTTGAGGTGCTTCTCGATACACATTTCCCGTCGGGAGACGGTTTAGAGGAGCCAGCAGACATCACTCACACTCCGATCACGGAGCTAGTAGTACCGGGCTTGGTGACCGATACCAAGATCGAGTGGGCAGTGAAGACGTTTTCTAAGTTTAAATCGCCGGGCCCAGATAGTATATTCCCGGCCATGCTACAAGTCTCAAGTAGGGCGGTCGTGGAATGGCTTAAAATAATATTCGATGGGTGCATACGACTGAATCATGTACCGCACTCTTGGAGAAGATCGGTCACATGTATTCCAAAGACTATAGACCCATTAGCTTAACATCATTTCTGCTCAAAACCTTTGAGAGGCTGATAGATGTGTACATAAAGTCCAACGTGGATGAAAAGCTGCTCTCCACAACACAGCATGCGTACACCAAAGGCAAGTCGGTAGACACCGCATTGCATAGGGTGGTAATAAGCATAGAGAAATCCCTGGAATATAAGGAGTATGCTCTAGGAGTCTTCTTGGACATTGCCGGGGCTTTCAATAATGTTGCAAAATGGGCGATTATGGATGGTCTTAATTACATTAAAGTACATCCTGCCTTAATCACATGGATCGGCTGCATGTTAAATTGCAGAAAGATTACATCACAATGGGGATTGTACGAGGCCACGAAATCAGAGGACAGGGGCACGCCGCAGGGAGGGGTGCTATCACCTCTGCTGTGGACGCTGGTCATCAACCAACTGCTCAGGCAATTCGATGAGGGACCCGTAAAACTTACGGCTTACGCAGATGACGTTGCAATTGTCATAAGTGGAAAGTGCCTTCCAACGATTAGTTCTTTGATGGATCGGGCGCTTCGCGATATTCATACCTGGGCATCTAATGTCGGGTTGAAAGTCAATGCGGAGAAGACGGATATGGTCTTGTTTACAAAGAGGTACAAGATCCCAAATTGGACCAGGCCTAAGTTAGGAGGGGTGACCTTACCGGAGAAACCTTGCACAAAATATTTAGGAATCATCCTAGACAGTAAGCTGTCATGGAAGCTCAACGTGGAGGAGAAGGTCAAGAAGGCCTCAACGGCAATCTACGCATGTAAAAGAATGCTGGGGTGTACGTGGGGCCTATCGCCCTCTCTTTCTCATTGGGTTTTTACAGCGATTGTAAGCCCTATTCTATACTATGGAGTTCTTGTTTAGTGGAAAGCCACACAAAAAACAACATACCTCAAAAAATTAGAGGGGGTATGCAGACTATCGATGCTTAGCATTACGGGAGCCCTGAAAACAACCCCGACGCCTGCACTGTATGCCATTTTGCACATCCCACCTGTAGACCTGGTAGCAAAGAACAAAGCGTTAACGACCGCAACCAGGCTCGGTGCTTCGGGGCAGCTTGAGCGCCGACCATATGGCCATAGAAGTATAGCGTCATCAATCACAAGACGAACAGACTACATGATTCCCTATCTGCGCTTCGGGGGAGATCTTAAGGCCACAATAGAGGTGGACGGTTGGCGCAAGGGTGCGCAAATGGCGGACGAGGCGATACATGTGTACACCGATGGTTTCAAAGTAGTGGAAGGAGTAGGGTCTGCGGTATACCGCGCTGATCCGGAAATAAGTAGATCCTACAGGCTGCCGGATTACTGTAGCGTTTTCCAAGCGAAAATATTAGCCGTAACCAAAGCAGTAGAAACCCTGGAAGAGAATAGCTTAAGCTGCAACCGTGTTAACTTTTATATTGACAGTCAAGCAGCAATTAAGGCAATAATCTCGCATAGCACAGCATCTAAATGCATGTTAGAGTATAAGCAGTCTCTGGAGAGAATCAGGACAGGGAGAAGCATACATCTATATTGGGTCCCAGGGCATATGGGAATGAAAAAGCGGATGAACTAGCTAAAAAGGGCGCATCCCTTGAAGCTTTCCGTAGATGTCCCAATTAGATTTGGCGATATTAAGCGAAGGCGAGAGGTGCACATGATTGACCAACGGGGAAAGGCGTGGGTTCAAGCGCGGGGCTGTAAAGTGTCGAAGATTATGTGTAGGTCTTACAACCTTAGACTAACACAGTTGCTCCTATCATTAAAAAGAGAGGACTGTAGACTCATGACGGGTATTCTGACTGGACACTGCCTTCTGGCGTCACATCCCTTTAAACTAGGCTTGGTCAGTGATAGCAGATGTAGGAAGTGCGGGTTGGAGGAGGAAACGATCGAGCACGTTCTGTGCTCGTGCCCTGCACTTGCCAGGCTAAGACTCCAGCTATTAGGAGTGATACAGCTGTCAGATCTAGAAGCAGCAAGTGGCTTAAGTCCTAGAAAGCTTCTAGTATTTGCTAAGAGGACGGAGTTATTTTATAACATAGGTCCTTGTTTTTGATAGGGTTTTTCAGTTTGGTCGTTAAAACAAACTTCTGGTAACACTACGGACTCAATCAGTCTATGTGAGGTCCTCATGGACCGGCCAGTTCAACCTACCTACCTACCTACATCTATGTATACTTTTAAATGTGTAGCAAACGTACACGACCTTACATAGATGTACGTATGTCGCGAGTAAAGACAAAATTTTAGTAAAAAGTCTTAAATGAAATTTATATTACATACCTACATCTATGTATACTTTTAAATGTGTAGCAAACGTACACGCCCTTACATAGATGTACGTATGTCGCAAGTAAAGGCTAAAAATTTGGTAAAAAGTCTTAAATGAAGTTTATATTACATTCCTACATCTATGTATACTTTTAAAGGTGTAGCAAACGTACACGCCCTTACATAGATGTACGTATGTCGCAAGTAAAGGCTAAAAATTTGGTAAAAAGTCTTAAATGAAGTTTATATTACATTCCTACATCTATGTATACTTTTAAAGGTGTAGCAAACGTACACGCCCTTACATAGATGTACGTATGTTGCAAGTAAAGACTATATTTTATACAATAAGATTAAAAAGGGGTTTATCTTAAATACCTACATCTACGTGGATTATATGTATGTAGTATTTTTTTTTAAACCCAACAATGGTTTACTCAATTAAATATGAGAAGAAAAAAAATAGGTTTCCGTATTACGGAACGAACTCACCAGGTTTAGTTGCTGGTCTTGGTGTCACGCTGGGTTCGTTGCAGCAGACCTATATGCGGCGGCGCTGCTGGATGTTGTTACTAAAGTTGATGTTGCAGCAGGCCTATATGAGGCGGCTCTGCTGGTTTTTGTTACTAAAGTTGATATTGCAGCAGGCCTATATGCGGCGGCCCTGCTGGTTGTTCTTAATACAGTTGATGTTGCAGCAGGCCTATATGAGGCGGCCCTGCTGGTTGTTGTTAATGCAGTTGATGTTGCAGCAGGCCTATAGGAGGCGGCCCTGCTGGTTGTTGTTACCAAAGCTGGTGCTGCAGCTGGCCTATATGCGGCGCTCTGCTGGTTGTTGTTACCAAAGCTGGTGGTGATGGCACGTCCGGTGGTTGTTGTGCAATTGGGTAGGCGCAGCCGAGGGGATTGCGGTTGTGGTTGCGCGATCGAAGTGGTTGTTGGGGGCACTGGCGACGTTGTTGGCGCAGTTGGTGGTGGTTGCGCCCGTGGGTGTTGCGTCGCAAGGGTGGTGGTTGCGCTAGGCCCACTGAAAGAGCGTGCTTGATGGAAACGTTGTTTCTGGTTGGCGCAGTTGGTGGTGGTTGCGCGAAGCACACTTAAAGAGCGTGGTTGATGCTGCGCAGTACCTAAATAGTTTTCTGGCGCCGTCGTCCAGTTATTGCATCTACTGCCGAAATGAATGAGTGGTCGTTGTTAGTTTGAAACTCCCTGTAGCTTTGGTATGGCCGACAATTAGTTTGGAGGCAACTGTAGCTTATTTCAGACCCAGAGAAAAAAAAACGTGCAATTTTCTCACATACACAGCCGCCCTCCTTTTGTGAGCAATAAAAAATAAATGGTTATGTAAAATGTAGCAGATACATTTAGGATTTAGCACGATTCTTTCGTTTTTTCTTCCGTCAAACTTGCACCAAACTGCTGCGATTTAGTATAAACGCATTAGCGGCATCTCCTTACACAAATGAATTGCAGTCAATTTTCCACATAGTTCTAACGCCAATATGCGAGAACTGTGCCGCTTTTGTCGCGCCGCGCCCAATTTGTGCGACCGAACTACCGCAAAATTTTATAACCAGCGCCACATAACGCAACAAAACCTAGAATTACTGGCCACGCCGAGTTTTTCCACCATCTCATCTTCAAAGTTAAGTTGGCCACACACGTCCTGGTGTCGTCGAAAAATTTTTTCCCTTCCATTCAGCGATGGAAAAACGCAGTTATCTAACTGTGGCGGCGATTATCGATTGGTTCATTGTTATCGTTAGCTCATCCCTACAGCACTATACATGTGGCGTTCCGGTTGTCAAACCCTCGTAGAGAAAGCGTAAAACTTTGCAGCTTTTGTGTCCTGTGGGAACGTTGTGCGCCAAATTAGGTAAAAGTTCACCACCACGCAGTGCATAATTGCTGATGCATCGGTTGCATTTTACGTTCGCCATTTCCATTTGACAATCTCTAGGTCAGTACAATGAAACGAATAAAATCAGCTGATGAGATGAGCCACCTACACCATTGCGCCAGGTGTTATTGAAATTCGTCAATGCATGGGAATTTATGGCGTTGCCACCCGGACGAAACTAAGAAAATTTTGTTTTGACCACCCCAGGCAGACATGAGTGAGGGTGAACCCTACCTTTTTCCTATCACTAGTCAACTGGTGCGTTCCAAGGGTGACTCTCCCAAGTGGACCATAACAAATTGCTGTTCTTCCACGCACTTGTTCATTTTGAATGTCGATACAAACTAAATACAACACTACTGCTGTTTTGTCAATCACACCCCGCGATTATCAAATAAGCAAGCTACAAATGAAAAAATCAAATATTTTTGATTTTCATCAACGTGTAGTCGACAACAAATACGTGTGTCACGATGCCACCCGACTGCACTAACACACACAAAATTCAGTCAATCTGGGTGTAAATCGCAGGAGGCTCTAAGCAATCGAAGCAACGAGACAAGTGTTTTACGTAAATTCGAGTATTAGGCATAGTTTACATATAAATTTATTAATTATACAATAAGATTTCCCATATACATTTTTTTCTTCGATAATCGGTTATTATGATAAATTTTTATTGATGCGGATTTTTTTCCATAGAAAAACTTCCACCTATAGAGTGTAATCTCTAGTTGGAATCAGAAAATAAAAGAGAAACGGTAAAATTTGACAGAAACATTTGACATAAACTCGTAGATTATCTACTGACGATGAAACGTGGTCTTAGAAGTGAACTATTTCTAGCATCACTTAGATGCTGTGTGAACATCATTTTACGATTAAAATCGATAATGCAAGACCGATAATGGTATGAACATACAACTTTCATCGCTTGTTTTACAAATCATATCGGAACGTTCCGGCTAATCTATGGCGAGGTTAGCACACTTGTGTTATTCACAATATTTTATTATTATTTATATTAAATTTGCTAGTAAGATCACAAGGAACATTTTAATTAACAGGGTAAAAAAATTACAAATCGCGTGTTATAATGGAAACAGAGGAGTTAAGTAAGTATATCTATAATTGCAAAATATGTATGTTACTGTTACGCCCAAGGTTCCAGGCAATGCTGGGCTTTTCAATGGTCGCCAGATGATACAAAATGTCTTATTGAATATATGCGAAATATAAAGACAAATTTGAAAACATGCAAAAAAATATTGTGTGGAACATGATTGCACAAGAATCACCAGCATAGGCAAAAAAACAATTACAAGTGATCAGTGCCTTGGTAAATGGAAAGGCCTGAAAGCGATGTATAAAAAGGTTTTACACAACAATTTCAAAACAAGCAGAACGAGAAAAGAGTGGGAATACTTCGGAGCTATGAGGGAACTTCTGAATATGGCGCATGAAAATGATCCGCTAGTTTGGCATTCGAGTGATAACAAAGAGATGTAAAGTATTCCGAAGAGGTACAAAAAATAAGTACGTATATAAAATCGAAAGATAACTGTAAAAATACAAAAAAAATATTTTAGGTGTTATTTCTCCTCTCAAATGGTCACCAGCAGATATATTATGCCTTATTAATTTGTACTCAAAGCATCTAGACAAATTTGAGAGCTTACCAAAAACTAAAGCCTGGGACATGATTGCGCAGGAAATTGCAAACATTCGAAGAAAACAATTTACTGGTGAACAATGTAATGGTAAATGGAAAGGCCTGAAAGCAATGTATAAAAAGGTTTAGACCACAATAACCAAATAGGCAACAAACGAAAGGGTTGGGAATATTTTGATGCCATGCACGAAATTTTCTGGATAAAATCTGAAACTGATACTCTGGTGTCGTATGCGACTGATACTAATATGGAAGCTGCAGATGAAGCATTCAGTTAGTATACAAAGGTGTGTATTTGCACATGACCCCATTTGTACGGAACCGTATATACCATAAACAATATATGCGTTTGTATATGGACCAGAAAATAAGTTCTTGACGTACATACATGGGGCGATGTGGAGTCGGGTGAATGCACGAGATGGTTTCCATGAAAATATTATGAATTGTATGGTCGGAGTTGGGTCGGCCTAAATTAACTTTTTTATAATGCGTTTTTGGCGCAAAATAGGAAATTTTCGATCTCTACGTAACGAATGATGAGAATCTAATTCTTAATACGCACTCGTATATCCATATAAAACAGCTGAACAAACTAACTAAACCTACGGAAATCAATGTAATTGGTCAACGGTGCTATACCATTTCATAAGGTTGTTTGGATCAGCTGTGTTATATTATTATTATATGGATATTTAAAGTTCCCCAGGCCTTTCAGGTGTTATGACTCAACTTTGCCAGGATCGTTATTATGTATAACTGTGGTCATGTGGAAATAGCCACACCCTTAAAAAATATACATAATTGAGAAAACTTATATTTTTCCACAAAATATATTTTAGGCGACGCTGAACATTTTGAATGGGCTTCGGTGGATATAAACTTTTTTATAGGTTTATACTTAAAGCATAAACATAAATTCGAGAACTGTCGAAAAACTAAAATATGGGACATTATATCTCGGGAAATGTCTAATACCTATGGAAAAACATTTACAAGTGACCAATGCGTTAGTAAATGGAAAGATCTGGAATCCATTTATAGAACTATATTAAACCACAATAACACAGGTGGTAATGGAAAAATTGAATGGGGACACTTCGACGCCATGCACGAAGTTTTTTCTCTGAAATCTGAAACTAATCCTGTTATCACGTCTTCTGGTTTTAATATAGAAATTTTAAGTAGTACAGAATATGGTTTTTATGACGAAAATTGTGAAGGAGGGGAGTCTACCAGAAGCGGAAGTAAACGAAAAATACCTGATATTGACGCTAAGGAAAGGCGTCATAGGGAAAAGATGGCAAAAAATGGACCAGTTTTTGGATTTGTTTAAAAGTTTTGTCGAGCATGTAACAGGAAAAAGATCATAAACGCAATAAACATGAACTTTTTGTGTGCAAAAGCTTTTTTTCTTAAATCATAAGAGCTATGAAATGCCAATTTTCAGGAAGGCTGTTGAATGAGCTACCAGCGGTTTGACATCTACTCAGATCTTCTATATATCAGCAACATTCTTTGTCCCTGCTGATGCTGTGCCAATGTACATATGGGGTGTCAAGTTATAATCGCCTAAAGAAGTTGATTTAGGCTGTTATTACTTGGGGTCAAATGCCATGGGTCTGCGTATAGCAAAGGTAGAAAAAAACTGATATAATTATTTAAGGTATTAGCATTTTTTTCTTAATTTAAGTTACAAATTGACAATTTGGATAAATTATCTAAACTTGGTAGAACAAATTTAGTGCATAATAAAATTTGAAAGACTATCATCTACACTATTTAAAAATTTGTTTTATTGAAACTATGTTTAAACACGCCTAGTTTATTTCGAAAACTCTATATTAAAAGAAGAGGGAGTGACTTCGAAACTGCTACAGCAACAACAACAGGGTAACTACGAAAGCCGATGAGTAGGTCGATGAGTGTCCCAGGTAAAAAATATAAAAATTTACACCTCACTTCTCTATTGAGTAAAATGTTACCCTATCTGGTCAATGGCAACAGTGCTTATCTGTAAACAATACACACAAATATGTTATGTACATGTACACAGACGCACACATTGATTCCTACGGGCTTGAGGGTTCGGTCAAACGTGTTTCGTACGACAAACGTCCGTACGTACGGCACACGTCGGTGGGTAACTGCCGCTTTAGTCAGAAAAGTACGGGAAACACCCAAAGGCGAATGAAAGGGGGTGAAGAACGCGGGAGGGAAGCGTTGCCCCACCCTTCGCGAACTAAGAACACAAAGCTGAAAGTTAAACATCAACAATATAAAAGGTTTTTAGTTCCTCACCTTTTTTTCAAATTATGAGCTTAATAATATTTATTTACATAAGTTTATTAATAACTACATACACATACATAATACTTACCTATTCTTACTAATAAAGTAACTAAAATGATAAATAACTTTGAATAAGATCAAGATGGGTCTTAAAGACATGCCGATGCCAAGGTTTTTTTTTAATTTATATGGTATTGATAAAGAACTGGAATTGTGGTACAGGGCTCGCCAAAATCAGGGACCAACAGAGCTTGTATGTGCCTTCGAGAAGACAGTATTCCATCCAAAAATAAAAGAATCACTTGAAATTGTGCCCTGCACAACCGCAACTGTGGAACGCTCCTTCAGCGCAATGATACGGAGTTAAAGAATCTAATTTTAGATGAATTTACAATAAATCCTCGAAGAATTATACTTAGCACGTTTTCTAATACTCAGACAATGAGTAATGCAATTTATAATACATCTAACTAAATAAAGTATGTGGAAAAATACAATTTAGTTGAATCTGAAACTCACTTGGGGGATCACATTTCTAAAGTAATTACACCTTGTGCTGACTATTAAATTAATCTATCTAATTCAACAAATTTTTGAATTACCAAATCCTAGACATGGTAGATATTTTAGTGAGCTCTTGATAAATAAATAAAAATTTTAACGGACTGCTGGAGCCTACAGCTGGGTCGCTTTTACCTAGACGTCATTACTCTTTATACTTATAAATACGTTATATATGAATCTGAAATTAAAAAAAAATTGTTCCCCCTCTGTGAAAGGCTGGATACGCCCTTGGAAACACTAATATTATGATAAATAAACTAAGGCCGATGTCTTAGTGCCGGGGACCTCGATTCCGGGATTCCCGAACATTTTTTTTTGCATATTTTGGTATGATATTTTAAAATACACAGTCTGTAAAAATTTTTAAGTGTAAGAGCCAATAACAAGGGAGTTACGTCTCTTTTAAAAAGCAATTATAATTATAATAATTTTTCATTTGTTTATAAACTGTGTATTGAATTCGCTTTAAAACACTGAACCATTGCGAATGATTGAAAAAACGTTCTCAATACTAAACAGCCTCGATCACCAGTTAAATCGCTGTTTGAACACTATTTAGTTTTCAGAAATTGATAGGAAAATCGTTCAAATGGCTTTTAACAGTGTCTGAACAATCCCGTAAGATCCCGAGATTTTCAAATTCCGAGTTTGAAAAAATCGTCGCGATGATGATGATGGCGTCTTGCAGTTTGAAAGGCACTGTGTTTATCCAAAATATTGTAACGAATTTCTCTGCAAATCCTCTTATTTGCCCTTTTGCTAGGTTCGTATTGCTAAACTGTTGAATAAATAACTCCAATATTGAATAATGGAAAAAATGGCCTTTATTAAAATACTTCACAATAACACTCAAACTGTGCAACGAATAGCTTAATAACCAAACTGACTGCTGACTGATAGCTTAAAGGAAACTGACTTTCAAAATAATACTGCTATTGCTCGCTAGATATCGTCTTAGTCGTAATGACAACTCAAATAAAACTGAATTCCAGCTCCTCTACATCTGCGGCCTTTTATACTCTCTGGTTTCCTCGTTCGCATCTTCTAGAATCTACTAGCATTGTCCATGAGCTCTCAAACTTCTCAGCTATAACTAAAATTGCACGATTATATACATCTTCTAGGCGCTTCCAGAATCTACTAGTCCAGTAGCTCTCAAACTTCTCAGCTGTAACTACAATTGCACAATTTTATAGTTTTTATCATTGCATACTTATAGGAGTATCTCAGATATATGCATGGGTTAGTGCATTGACTCTCCGCTGCTCGTATATGTACATGGTCCATATATGTAGACGCAGTTATTGTTTCGTTTATGTAGATACATAATGATTGAATTATTGATGTGCATTCACGTCACTGCTTAGCATCGGCTTAGAGACGGCAGCACTCCTTAGTTTTGCTAATATTCGTAACACTGCCCTCCACCTAAGTCTGATCGTCCCGATTAGACAAATCTCTCGATTTAACCGCTGCTAGCCTCTCCAAATGAACCACTTTCATTTTGGTTCGTGGTTTGGTAGTGGTTTGTATGCGGTACACTACATCGTTGATCCGTTTTACAACTTGGTATGGGCTTTCCCAGTTACACTGCAATTTCGGGGACAAACCTTTTTTTCGTTGTGGGTTGTATAGCAGCACCAAATCTCCTTCCTGAAACCCTTCCGAATTAATTGCTTTATCGTACCTCGCTTTCATCTTGTCACTCATAATCTTTGCTCGTTGCCTTACCAGATCATGTATCTCTCTGAGTTCTTCCACGACACCAGTGGATTCTTGACATTCCTCTCCGCATCGGGATCTATCCCATACTTCAAATCAGCTGGCAGTCGAAGGTCATTGCCTTTGCGGAAGTTTGGCCCGTTGTGTCATGTACTGTCCATCGGTAGGCCATCAAGAATAATGATATGTGTGTATCCCAGTCCTTATGGTACTTGTCTACTACTTTCCTTAAATGCTCTTCCAATGTTCTATTGAAGAGTTCCACCATACCATTGGACAGAGGATGCAATGCAGTTGTCCGTGTTTTTCGAATGCCCAACTTCTTGCACATTTCTTGGAACACATCTGATTCAAAATTCCTGCCTTAGTCAGAATGTAACTCCATTGGTACACCATACCTTGCAACCCACTCGTTTTTAACCACTTCTGCTACTGTTTCTGCTTCTTGGTTTGGGATTGGGTATACCTCTGGCCATTTACTGAAATAATCTATAACCACCAGTACGTATTTGTTTCCGCGGTTGCTAGTAGGAAATAGACCTGCGACATCCATGGCGATCCTTTCAAATGGTGCACCTGAAATATACTGCTTCATCTGGCCATGACTTCGGGTTTTGGGCCCTTTCGCTCTGTTGCATACCTCGCAATTGGCAATCCACTCGGTGACCTACTGACGGCAACCAACCCAATAGAATCTCTGCTTAATTTTCTCGAGTGTCTTCGTGATTCCAAGATGACCTCCACTTGGACCATTGTGCAGCTCGCTGAGCACGTCAGGAATCCTCTTTCTGGGAACAACTATCAGTTTCTTCTTGCATTGACCATCCTCACTCTCCCATACTCGATGCAAGCAACCGGATATTAATTCTAAACTGTTCCACTGTGCCCAATATGACTTCGCAATGGGACTCTCTGCTGACATCTCCTCTCTGCTTGGTCTTTCGTTTCGTTCGAGCCCTTGCATAACATGTGACAGATCTGTATCTTCTAGCTGACACTTTCTTAGTTGTTCCTTGTCCCATTCATCCGTACACGTTATAGTCATTAGCCGGACGTCTATAATGTCTTCTTTAGCCTCGGCCTTTGAACAGTGCTTGCATTCCAAACTACATGGCCTTCGTGACATTGCATCGGCATTTCCATGGGTACTAGCTTTTCGATGCTCAATGGAAAAGTCATAGCTTTGTAGTCGCTCGATCCACCGCGCCAATTGTCCTTCCGGATTACGGAACTGCAGAAGCCATTTAAACGCTGCGTGATCTGTACTGACACGGAATCGCTGGCCGTAGAGGTATTTGTGAAAATGTTTAATGCACTCTACTAATGCCAACAGCTCTCTCCGCGTAACACAGTAGTTCCACTCTGGTTTTCCAATCGAACGGCTGTAATATGCAACTACCTTCTCCTGTCCAGCGACTAGTTGTGATAAAACGCCTCCTATAGCATATCCACTCGCATCCGTATCTAGAATAAATGTTGCTCCTGGAATCGGATATGCTAACATTGGGGCAGTGCACAAACGCTCCTTCAATGTTTGGAAAGCCACATCTTGCTCCTTCTTCCATTCAAAAGCTTTATTTTTTCTTGTAAGCTCATGGAGGCTATGGGCTACGCTAGCAAAATTTGGTACAAATCGGCGGTAATATGTGCACAGCCCAAGGAAACTTCTTAATTCATGTAGGTTCTGTGGTCTTGGCCAATCCTTTACAGCCTCTATCTTTTCGTTCGCAGTGCAGATGCCCTCTGTCGTTACCTTGTGACCCAAATAATTTACTTCCTTCTTAAACAGCGCACACTTTTTGGGACTTAACTTCAGACCAGCGCCAGCTATTTTTTGTAAAACTTCCTCCAAGTTCCTAAGATGTTCATCAAAATTCTTGCCCAATACGATGATGTCGTCTAGGTACACCAAGCACGTTTTCCAATGTAGTCCTTTCAGTACCTGGTCCATGAGTCTCTCAAAAGTAGCTGGTGCATTACAAAGCCCAAAAGGCATCACTGTAAATTGCCAAAGACCATCGCCGACACTGAAGGCTGTTTTCTCTTTATCTTCATCCTTCACCTCCACTTGCCAGTAGCCGCTTTTCAAGTCCAGCGTGGAAAACCATTTCGTACCAGATAGCGAGTCCAGCGTGTCGTCAATTCTTGACAATGGGTAGCTATCCTTTTTCGTTACGTCATTCAACTTCCGGTAGTCCACGCAAAACCTCATTTTTCCATCCTTCTTTTTTACTAGTACTACTTGTGAGCTCCATGGACTAGCTGATGGTTCGATGACGCCACTGTCGCTCATTTCTTGAATGATTTGACTCACAACTTCCCGCTTTGCCAGTGGAATACTACGTGGAGCTTGACGGATCGGCCTCGCATCTCCAGTGTCAATTTGATGTTTCACAACGTTGGTGCGGCCTGGTTTAGAATCATCCTGGTCAAATATGTTCGCGTACTTTAGGCGCAGTTGTTTTGCCTTACTCTGATATGCTTCCTCCAGCCCCTGCGTCCATGCCGTGATGTCATTTGAAAGATCAGTATTACTAGCTGAAACGTGTTCCTGGAGCTGTTCACAGTTAATAACTACTTCATCCTCTTGGCATCTTCCCAAAATAGCTCCTTTAGTCAGTTTGAGTGGTGACTTGAATTCATTGAGTACTCTTACCGGAGTACGTCCATCTTGTTTTGTCATAGCCAGGGTTTTTCTTACAAGTATGTTTAGTGCTGATTTGTTTGCTGTTCGACAACCCACAATTTGTTTGTCCCACAATCTCCATCAACCTTTGCCCAGAGGACTGCTTCGGATTTTGGTGGTATTTGCTGACTCTCTTCCACCAGCACTCGTTTACTGCTGTAGCCTCTCTCGTAGCCGAAATTAAGTGGTACATCCATGTTTTTATATCGCATCGTCTTGCTTTGCATGTCGATCTTGATGCCCTGGTCGATTAAGAAGTCCACTCCAATTATGATTTCATCAACAATTTCTGTCACTATAAAATTGTGTACTACCGTGACGTTCCCAATTGCGACTTCACATTCTACTTCTCCAATTACCTGGGTGTCCTCTCCCGTGGCTTTACGTAATCTTGCTCCAAGCAATGGCCTTATCTTTTTCTTGACTAAATTCGCTCGAATGATGGAATGAGATGCACCCGTATCTACAGTCAGTAAACGTTCCTTTCCGTCCACATGTCCTCCAACAGTAATATTGCTCGATCTTCTTCCAATCTGCGAGATAGAGGTTATGGGGCATTCAATTGCGGGAGCCAGCTGTCGCCCCTTGCGGCTGACTCGATTTAGTTTAACGATTGAGTGGTCTTGGAGATTTGCTCATCACCTTCTGCTCTGCGTTTACGACGACCCACATTGTTGGAGCTATTGGGACCGCTGCTGCAATGTCGTGCAATATGACCTGGGTTGCCGTACTTGAAACATTTAATAACTCCGGCATTTTTCTGTTGTGATCCCTTCAGTGCTTCCAAAATTGTGTCTGCCCAATCTGGTCTTACCACTTCCACACGATGAGCTTTGTATGCTGGTTTACTCAATAGTGAGGCCGTTTACTGAGTCAATGCATGTGATACCGTTTCAGCAAATGTCAGCTTTGGGTTTGCGTATGTAGCTCGCTTCGTTTCCACGTCCCGTATGCCATTTATGAAACTCTGGATTTTTACCCTTTCAGTGTATTCCACGGGTGCGTCCGCATTTGCAAGATGAGCCAATGTTTCAATATCTGAAGCAAACTCCTGCAATGTCTCATTTGCTTTTTGGTAGCGGTTTTGCAACTCAATTTGGAATATCTGTTTTCTCTGCTCGCTTCCATAACGTCGTTCTACAGCAGCCATCAATGCTTCATAATGGTTCCGCTCTCCTTCGGGAATCGTCTGTAGGATTTCCGCTGCTGGCCCCTTCAATGCCACGAACAGTGCAGCAACTTTATCTTCCGCATTCCAGTTGTTCACTGCTGCGGTCTTCTCAAACTGTAGCTTGAAGACCTGGAAAGGAACAGAACCGTCAAAAGATGGAGTTTTTACCTTCGTATTACTCGCTGAAGCAGCTGAGCGGTTTAATTGCAACTCTTGTATACGACCTCTCAAAGCATCCACCTCGGCTTCGATTTTTTCCTCAAACTGCGTTATTTTCTGGTCCATACGTGCTTCGAGTTTTGATGATATACGCGCCTCTTGCGCTTCGAGTTGTACTGTTATGCGTGCCTCTTGTTCTTTCAGTTGTGTCTCCATCTTTGATGTAATCTGTGTCGACATTTCTGCCATACGCGTTTCTTGTGCTTCAATCTTCGATGTAATCTGTGTCGACATTTCTGACAAACGCGTTTATTGTGCTTCAATCTTCGATGTAATCTGTGTCGACATTTCTGACATACGCGTTTCTTGTGCTTCAATCTTCGATGTTATGCGTGTCTCCTGCGATTCCAATTGTGATGACATATACGTTTTCTGTTCTTCCATCTTGGATGTTAAACGTGTCTCCTGCGATTCCAGCTGAGATGCCACTGTCGATGTGTGAGCAGTTATTGCAGCCAATATCATGTTCAAGTCTGTGCTCGTAACTGTCTGCGATGTTTCGGTTTTCTCTTCAATTTTTGTTGTTGTTTCGTCCCCAACAGGATAAAAGACAAACTCGTCCACATCAATTCCTTGCGACTCCATTACCTCTCGTAGCCGTGCTTGAAGTTCGATCTTATTGCCGGTTGTATTTAATCCACGGCTCTCCAACTCCTTTTTCAGTTGCTGGATCTTCAATTCACTGAACTTTGCCATGTCCAAGTTGTATTCCCAATCTTCGGAATTTACTCAACAATTCCTCTTCTGACACCAATTGTAACGAATTTCTCTGCAAATCCTCTTATTTGCCCTTTTGCTAGGTTCGTATCGCTAAACTGTTGAATAAATAACTCCAATATTGAATAATGGAAAAAATGGCCTTTATTAAAATACTTCACAATAACACTCAAACTGTGCAACGAATAGCTTAATAACCCTGATAGCTTAAAGGAAACTGACTTTCAAAATAATACTGCTATTGCTCGCTAGATATCGTCTTAGTCGTAACTGCTTGACAACTCAAATCAAACTGAATTCCAGCGCCTCTACATCTACGGCCTTTTATACTCTCTGGTTTCCTCGTTCGCATCTTCTAGAATCTACTAGCATTGTCCATGAGCTCTCAAACTTCTCAGCTATAACTAAAATTGCACGATTTTATACATCTTCTAGGCGCTTCCAGAATCTACTAGTCCAGTAGCTCTCAAACTTCTCAGCTGTAACTACAATTGCACAATTTTATAGTTTTTCTCATTGCATATTGCATACTTATAGGAGTATCTCAGATATATGCATGTGTTAGTGCATTGACTCTCCGGTGCTCGTATATGTACATGGTACATATATGTAGACGCAGTTATTGTTTCGTTTATGTAGATACATAATGACGATTGAATTATTGATGTGCATTCACGTCACTGCTTAGCATCGGCTTAGAGACGGCAGCACTCCTTAGTTTTGCTAATATTCGTAACAATATTTTCCAACATATAACAGAGCTCTTGTATTTACATAGGTAATAACACAACCCAGTCCATCAAGGTGGCATCATCTCATCATGTCTGCTGCCTTGATTTGACAGGTGCTCACTGTTTTGGAAACTACGTTTTGTTCTCCAAATTCGTCAACGACAACAAAAACGCAAAACAAAAAATGTTTGACATTTGTTCCAGCTGTTATTAAATTTACTTTCTTCCATTTGGCAAAAATCTATTAAAAAAAAATCGTGTTTATTGTTTTTGGATAACGTTGGGCGATTTTGGAGCCAGTTGAATTTTGTAATAAATAATTACTTCGAATTCGAATTTAACACATATCACATTATATTTTCTAAATTATACATTTATTTGTGGTTACAACCAAGTCATCCATAAAAAAACAAAACGTTCTCTGCAAAACATTGAAAAAAAAATTTTATTCGAAAAAAATCGTGGAATAGGCGCATATTTGTTGTAACGCAAAACAAAAGTGTGCAGCCAATTAACAAGCAGAATACACAAGTACATATATAAATCAAGAACCCAGCACCTCAAAGGCAGCACAATTTTCGGAAGCATAATCAGTTCGTTCTATGCAGTCCGTCGTGGCGTTTCTAAAGAAGAGCAACAGCGAAGAATACACATCATGGTAAAATTCAGTTGACATTGTTGCATTTGTGTTATGTATATTAATGTGTTCGGTAGCGTTGGTTTATTTTATTTTTTTGTATCGCCCGTGTACATATTTGTTCATTCATTATTTTATGTTGATTCATTTTCAAAAAGAGTTCTGCCTTATTAAGGAAGCTTTTCATGTTGATATTATTTGCATTAACAGGAATTTTCGAAGTGAAAGTATGAACGTTAAAATATTTGTGTGACTCATTGATAGCGCCCATGCTAATTAAATTTTTGCAGCCTGCTAACAGCAAACCTATCTGAGGCTTTGGATGTCGCTATGGCAAGGCAAGTTCAACGAAGTTAATTATTTAAGCAGAGCTCGAATTTTAAATTTGTGGTTACTCTTTAGGTTAGCTAAAAACTCCTACAACACGTCCAAAATGGTAACGTTTTACAAGACGGTGCACCACCTAATTTTTAACAAAAATTATCAAAGGTGGTAGCAAAAGACGCGTCTCGGCCTCCGTTTTTAGAATCCGAAAGCGAATATTAAAATTTTTATTTCTGTCAAATGATATAAGCAAAAAATTGGATCAAATTTTTATGTGTTTGTTGTTTTTTGTCAGACTTGGTGTACACACACACACACCAATGCAGAAAGGTGTTCTGTGCGCATTTAGTTTTGATTCCTAAACCGGTGTCGGAGCCACCCAGGGTTATTTTTTTAACTCGCGGCCGAAGGCCGCCAACGCAGAAAGGTATTCTGTGCAAAAAAACTATGGATCGGGCCCCATATTTGGGGGGTCATTTTACGTTTTTTTTGTAAATATATTTCGATAGAAATAAAATTTTTGATTTCCGCTTTCGGGTTCCTAAAAAGGAGGTCGAGACGCGTCTTTTGATACTACTTTTGACAATTTTTGATAAAAATTAGGTGGTGCCACGTCATATACGAGTATTATAATATTTTGGAAAACACTCAAAAAAGATTATTCAGTTAATAATGCAGTTACAATCCGAAGTTTCATGTGAATTGAAGTGGCGACTATTAAACATGTACTAGAAATTATAAAAAAATGGGCAGAGCACTGCTCACTTCTGATAAAATCAATTTATTGTTTCTAAATTAAAAACAATTGAAGTGATGGCCACAAAATTTCGCAAACCGATTTATTATCATAAATACCAAACCTGAAAAACATGGACGAAGTCTATTCAGTCTTTTAGTTTGGATGGTTAGTATACTAACCAGATTTTTATTTAATGTTAAAGTCGGCACAATTTAGAGAAATTTAGTCACATCGATACAATATGTCCCCACATTAGAGCTTTACGCCGATCACTTTATCGGCGGCGGCGGCGTAGGCTCTATTATATACCGGCGGCGGCGGCGTACGCCGTTGTTCTTTCTTTAAAAAGCTTGATTTTTCTATTTAAAAAGATAATATTTAGGAAAGGGTTTGTTTGTATGTATTTAAGGAAGTCGACGTGTTGGCCATTTCGGAAAGATCCGGGGTTTTTGCCTCAAGATCTCGCAGACCGTTCAAAAAATTTCAGGATTAGCTCCTTGCGGAGGGATTGTCCCTCGTTCGTTTGCTCCAGAGAGGTTTCGAACCTTACCCCGGGCTTTGGGGAGTGTTATCGATGTGGTGGTCCTTTGCCGGATACAGATCCGGTACGCTCCGGTACCACAGCACCATTAAGGTGCTAGCCCGACCACCTCGGGAACGATTTATATGGCCACATTAAACCTTCAGGCCATTCCCTCCCTCCCCACCCCGAAGTTCCATGAGGAGCTTGGGGTCACCTAACCCCGGTTTTTGGAATTGGTACTGCTGCGTCTGCTGAAAAGTAATTGGGATACATAAAATGTTCATACTTTTGTCTGTATATCTCCTGCAAAGCGTAGTTTCACCTGGGGTTAACTCCTAATAATCGTCGCGAACAGAATTTCTTTAAATCATTTGTGGGTCCTTGGCGGTCACGCACAAATGAGACTTACGGTTGCTATTAATGGTCTTTTTCTCCGTAGTCATGAACTCTGTTATGATTTTGGTTTTTACTGAGACATGGTTGAAACCAATTGTGTTTAACTCTGAGATATTAGCAGATTCTTATGAGATCTTTAGAAAAGACCGACGAAACAGAGTTGGTGGAGGCGTGTTAATCGCCGTACATACCAGGTTCTCTGCTGAGGAAGTGTACTTCGATGATTCTTCTGATGTTGAAATCCTCTGCGTGCGAGTTAAACTTTTATCTACTTATAAATATTTTGTTGCGTCTTATATTCCGCCCCAGTCAGATATTTTTATATATTGTAACGAATTTGCTGCAAATTCCTCTTATTTCCCTTTTGCTAGGTTCGTATCGCTAAACTGTTGAATAAATAACTCCAATATTGAATAATGGAAAAATGGCCTTTATTAAAATACTTCACAATAACACTCAAACTGTGCAACGAATAGCTTAATAACCAAACTGATAGCTCAAATGAAACTCCACTATTCAAAACAATACTGCTATTGCTCGCTAGATATCGTCTTAGTCGTAACTGCTTGACAACTCAAATCAAACTCAA